>JAHWDR010000129.1:0-49386 GCA_021346845.1 Apeltes quadracus
TGATGACCAGCACGAAGTGGGGCCGCAGCTTTTTAGGTAAACGCCGACCATTCTGCCATGGGAGTCGTTGCAGAAGCCCCATCATGTAGCTTATTTAAGCCAGTCTGGACTGTGTGGTACTTTGAGACATTTGGAATTGGGAGGACTGTCTACCTCTGAGTTTCATCTCAGTGTAACCGCCAAGGGTCCACACTGGGTTGACAGGGAGAGGTATAGATTTTTCTTTGTTGGGCTAATCAGTGGTGGGGATTTGACACACACACACACACACACCTCTTATGTACTGTTTATACGTAAATGTATCCTTGCCTGTGTATTACAATGGAAAAGCTTACACCTTATACCAATGGTATGGAATGCCGTTATAGCCATAATTAAATAAATTAATAAATACATAAATACATAAATTTGAAATACATTTATTTATTTAGACACTTTTATTTAATAATGCCGCATTTATTTATTTATAGACACTTTAATTTCATAATGTCGTATTTCATAATGGCGTATTTCAAGACACATTTCACGTTCTTATATGTAAATGCAGGGGGCGTGGCTATCTCTATGGAGCTTTTTCTTTCTTGGACAATTGACCGGGGGGGCTGGTGTAAACATAATAGACATAATGTACATGGTTGAGCCTCTATCACAGGAGTCCACAAACTACGGCACACTTCGTGCGGCCCGCGGACGAGACCCAAATGCGGCCCGCCCGAACATAATGCGCGATCATATGGACACGCGCGCGTATCTACGGAGGTGCGCCGGTCAAGTTTGGGGACCACTGCTCTATCAGGAGGACTCACTCCTCTGTTCTGTTCAAATTCTTCGACTGCATTCTCAATCTCCTCACTGTTTTTCTCATATTTGTCTTGGTTTCGTTTCACAATGTTTCGCGCAGACTCAGCATGGTCAGAACCTGGTAGTTGGACGCAACAACCTTTATAGAAGGACTCGTACGTGGGGAAATGCGGCCTTTTTAGTTCCAGGTCTGATCGGTGAGGAATGTACAGTTTCAGTAATGTGCCATAATACTTCTCTGGATATTTTTCCTGTGAGCAGCGGTAAAATCTGATGATAGCAGGCTTATCGTTTTTACGCTTTTGCACAAATCCCATTTCATTGAGGAGAGGCAGCACATCTTTTCCTTTTCTCTGCTGGCCATAGACAATCCTGCAAGTAGCTGCGAAGTCAGCCAAACACATTTGCTGTTTCTGGTCTGGATTTGTATTTGTCAATCAAAGATGTCATCCACACATTTACATTTTCTGATGTTGTGTTCTCCAGGTAAGACATGGGGCGACTCATTTTCAGTGCGTTGTCATCCATAGGTACAAATATGACACCACGTGAACACTTCTTCATGTTTATTCCACATGCCCGAGTCACACACTCCTGAGCACTGACCTCTCTCTTTTTAGAGTACGCCTGCATGATTTCCCTCATCTCTGGTGGAGTTTTCAATGACTGTTTTGAGGTACTCGAAAAGTCCAGATTCCTTTTTGGTGATGTAGCTGGTGAGATATATGATGCACGAATATGCATTGAGAATATAACTGACATCAATATTGGCATCCCAGGCTTCCAGTAGATGTGGATTATATCCATTTACCCAGCAGTCTTTTGGCTCACGTTTCAGGATCACCGCACTGGATTTGTTGATAACATTGAGGGACCCTTTATACTCTTGGAGTGTTAAGTTGCATTTATTGAGGAGCTGCAGCAAAGTGAGTGAGGCATTTTCACACAAATGTGGACACATGTTTTCTTATTTGGAGTCATCACAGAGCCTGTATCTCAAGAGATCACCATATCTGACGAGTATGAGCCGTCAGAATGTGTGACCCCACTGTAACTGCTGAATTAATGAGTCAAAACTTCCATAATATTTTCTGAAGTAGTTATATCATCTCTTTCAAACAAATGTGGACCATGTTTTCTTATTTGGAGTCATCACAGAGCCTGTATCTCAGAGGTCACCATATCTGAAGAGTATGAGCCGTCAGAATGTGTGACCCAACTGTAACTGCTGAATTATGAGTCAAACTTCATAATATTTCTGGGGTAGTTATGTCATCTACTCACTTACTCTGGACACATGTTTTCTTATTTGGAGTCATCAGAGCCTGTATCTCAGAGGTCACCATATCTGACGAGTATGAGCCGTCAGAATGTCGTGACCCCACTGTAACTGCTTAATTATTGAGTCAAACTTCATAGTATTTTCTGGGGTAGTTATGTCATCTCTTCACGTTACTCTGGACACATGTTTTCTTATTTGGAGTCATCACAGAGCTTGTATCTCAGAGGTCACCATATCTGACGAGTATGAGCCGTCAGAATGTGTGACCCCACTGTAACTGCTTAATTATTGAGTCAAACTTCATAATATTTTCTGGGGTAGTTATGTCATCTCTTCACACAAATGTGGACACATGTTTTCTTATTTGGAGTCATCACAGAGCCTGTATCTCAGAGGTCACCATATCTGACGAGTATGAGCCGTCAGAATGTGTGACCCCACTGTAACTGCTTAATTATTGAGTCAAACTTCATAATATTTTCTGGGGTAGTTATGTCATCTCTTCACACAAATGTGGACACATGTTTTCTTATTTGGAGTCATCACAGAGCCTGTATCTCAAGAGGTCACCATATCTGACGAGTAGTGAGCCGTCAGAATGTGTGACCCCACTGTAACTGCTGAATTAATGAGTCAAACTTCATAATATTTTCTGGGGTAGTTATGTCATCTCTTCACACAAATGTGGACACATGTTTTCTTATTTGGAGTCATCACAGAGTCTGTATCTCAGAGGTCACCATATCTGACGAGTATGAGCCGTCAGAATGTGTGACCCCACTGTAACTGCTGAATTATGAGTCAAACTTCATAATATTTTCTGAAGTAGTTATATCATCTCTTCAAACAATTGTGGACACATGTTTTCTTATTTGGAGTCATCACAGAGCCTGTATCTCAAGAGGTCACCATATCTGACGAGTATGAGCCGTCAGAATGTGTGACCCCACTGTAACTGCTGAATTAATAAGTCAAACTTCATAATATTTTCTTGGGTAGTTATGTCATCTCTTCAAACAAATGTGGACACATGTTTTCTTATTTGGAGTCATCACAGAGCCTGTATCTCAAGAGGTCACCATATCTGACGAGTATGAGCCGTCAGAATGTGTGACCCCACTGTAACTGCTGAATTAACTGAGTCAAACTTCATAATATTTTCTGGGGTAGTTATGTCATCTCTTCAAACAAATGTGGACACATGTTTTCTTATTTGGAGTCATCACAGAGCCTGTATCTCAGAGGTCACCATATCTGACGAGTATGAGCCGTCAGAGTGTGTGACCCCACTGTAACTGCTTAATTATTGAGTCAAACTTTATAATATTTTCTGGGGTAGTTATGTCATCTCTTCACGTTACTCTGGACACATGTTTTCTTATTTGGAGTCATCACAGAGCCTGTATCTCAAGAGGTCACCATATCTGAAGAGTATCCACTGCCAGAATGTGTGACCCTACTGTAACTGCTGAATTAATGAGTCAACCTTCATAATATTTTCTGGGGTAGTTATGTCATCTCTTCACACAAATGTGGACACATGTTTTCTTATTTGGAGTCATCACAGAGCCTGTATCTCAAGAGGTCACCATATCTGACGAGTATGAGCCGTCAGAATGTGTGACCCCACTGTAACTGCTTAATTATTGAGTCAAACTTCATAGTATTTTCTGGGGTAGTTATGTCATCTCTTCACGTTACTCTGGACACATGTTTTCTTATTTGGAGTCATCACAGAGCCTGTATCTCAGAGGTCACCATATCTGACGAGTATGAGCCGTCAGAATGTGTGACCCCACTGTAACTGCTTAATTATTGAGTCAAACTTCATAATATTTTCTGGGGTAGTTATGTCATCTCTTCACACAAATGTGGACACATGTTTTCTTATTTGGAGTCATCACAGAGCCTGTATCTCAGAGGTCACCATATCTGACGAGTATGAGCCGTCAGAATGTGTGACCCCACTGTAACTGCTTAATTATTGAGTCAAACTTCATAATATTTTCTGGGGTAGTTATGTCATCTCTTCACACAAATGTGGACACATGTTTTCTTATTTGGAGTCATCACAGAGTCTGTATCTCAGAGGTCACCATATCTGACGAGTATGAGCTGTCAGAATGTGTGACCCCACTGTAACTGCTGAATTAATGAGTCAAACCTCATAATATTTTCTGGGGTAGTTATGTCATCTCTTCACACAAATGTGGACACATGTTTTCTTATTTGGAGTCCTCACAGAGCCTGTATCTCAAGAGGTCACCATATCTGACGAGTATGAGCCGTCAGAATGTGTGACCCAACTGTAACTGCTGAATTTATGAGTCAAACTTCATAATATTGTCTGGGGTAGTTATGTCATCTCTTCACGTTACTCTGGACACATGTTTTCGTATTTGGAGTCATCACAGAGTCTGTATCTCAGAGGTCACCATATCTGACGAGTATGAGCCGTCAGAATGTGTGACCCCACTGTAACTGCTGAATTAATGAGTCAAACTTCATAATATTTTCTGGGGTAGTTATGTCATCTCTTCATCACAAATGTAGGACACATGTTTTCTTATTTGGAGTCATCACAGAGCCTGTATCTCAGAGGTCACCATATCTGACGAGTATGAGCCGTCAGAATGTGTGACCCCACTGTAACTGCTAGAATTATGAGTCAAACTTCATAATATTTTCTGGGGTAGTTATGTCATCTACTCAACATACTCTGGACACATGTTTTCTTATTTGGAGTCATCACAGAGCCTGTATCTCAAGAGGTCACCATATCTGACGAGTATGAGCCGTCAGAATGTGTGACCCCACTGTAACTGCTGAATTAATAAGTCAAACTTCATAATATTTTCTGGGGTAGTTATGTCATCTACTTCACACTAATCGTGGACACATGTTTTCTTATTTGGAGTCATCACAGAGCCTGTATCTCAGAGGTCACCATATCTGACGAGTATGAGCCGTCAGAATGTGTGACCCCACTGTAACTGCTGAATTATTGAGTCAAACTTCATAATATTTTCTGGGGTAGTTATGTCATCTCTTCACGTTACTCTGGACACATGTTTTCTTATTTGGAGTCATCACAGAGTCCTGTATCTCAGAGGTCACCATATCTGACGAGTATGAGCCGTCAGAATGTGTGACCCCACTGTAACTGCTGAATTATGAGTCAAACTTCATAATATTTTCTGAGGTAGTTATATCATCTCTTCAAACAAATGTGGACACATGTTTTCTTATTTGGAGTCATCACAGAGCCTGTATCTCAAGAGGTCACCATATCTGACGAGTATGAGCCGTCAGAATGTGTGACCCCACTGTAACTGCTGAATTAATAAGTCAAACTTCATAATATTTTCTGGGGTAGTTATGTCATCTCTTCAAACAAATGTGGACACATGTTTTCTTATTTGGAGTCATCACAGAGCCTGTATCTCAGAGGTCACCATATCTGACGAGTATGAGCCGTCAGAATGTGTGACCCCACTGTAACTGCTTAGATATTGAGTCAAACTTCATAATATTTTCTGGGGTAGTTATGTCATCTACTTCACATTACTCTGGACACATGTTTTCTTATTTGGAGTCATCACAGAGCCTGTATCTCAGAGGTCACCATATCTGACGAGTATGAGCCGTCAGAATGTGTGACCCCACTGTAACTGCTTAATTATTGAGTCAAACTTCATAATATTTTCTGGGGTAGTTATGTCATCTCTTCACGTTACTCTGGACACATGTTTTCTTATTTGGAGTCATCACAGAGTCTGTATCTCAGAGGTCACCATATCTGACGAGTATGAGCCGTCAGAATGTGTGACCCCACTGTAACTGCTGAATTATGAGTCAAACTTCATAATATTTTCTGAGGTAGTTATATCATCTCTTCAAACAAATGTGGACACATGTTTTCTTATTTGGAGTCATCACAGAGCCTGTATCTCAAGAGGTCACCATATCTGACGAGTATGAGCCGTCAGAATGTGTGACCCCACTGTAACTGCTGAATTAATAAGTCAAACTTCATAATATTTTCTGGGGTAGTTATGTCATCTCTTCAAACAAATGTGGACACATGTTTTCTTATTTGGAGTCATCACAGAGCCTGTATCTCAGAGGTCACCATATCTGACGAGTATGAGCCGTCAGAATGTGTGACCCCACTGTAACTGCTGAATTATTGAGTCAAACTTCATAATATTTTCTGGGGTAGTTATGTCATCTCTTCACGTTACTCTGGACACATGTTTTCTTATTTGGAGTCATCACAGAGTCTGTATCTCAGAGGTCACCATATCTGACGAGTATGAGCCGTCAGAATGTGTGACCCCACTGTAACTGCTGAATTAATGAGTCAAACTTCATAATATTTTCTGGGGTAGTTATGTCATCTCTTCAAAGAAATGTGGACACATGTTTTCTTATTTGGAGTCATCACAGAGCCTGTATCTCAAGAGGTCACCATATCTGACGAGTATGAGCCGTCAGAATGTGTGACCCCACTGTAACTGCTGAATTAATGAGTCAAACTTCATAATATTTTCTGGGGTAGTTATGTCATCTCTTCAAACAAATGTGGACACATGTTTTCTTATTTGGAGTCATCACAGAGCCTGTATCTCAGAGGTCACCATATCTGACGAGTATGAGCCGTCAGAATGTGTGACCCCACTGTAACTGCTAAATTATTGAGTCAAACTTCATAATATTTCTGGGGTAGTTATGTCATCTACTCACATTACTCTGGACACATGTTTTCTTATTTGGAGTCATCACAGAGCCTGTATCTCAGAGGTCACCATATCTGACAAGTATGAGCCGTCAGAATGTGTGACCCCACTGTAACTGCTTAATTATTGAGTCAAACTTCATAATATTTTCTGGGGTAGTTATGTCATCTCTTCACGTTACTCTGGACACATGTTTTCTTATTTGGAGTCATCACAGAGTCTGTATCTCAGAGGTCACCATATCTGACGAGTATGAGCCGTCAGAATGTGTGACCCAACTGTAACTGCTGAATTTATGAGTCAAACTTCATAATATTTTCTGAAGTAGTTATATCATCTCTTCAAACAAATGTGGACACATGTTTTCTTATTTGGAGTCATCACAGAGCCTGTATCTCAAGAGGTCACCATATCTGACGAGTATGAGCCGTCAGAATGTGTGACCCCACTGTAACTGCTGAATTAATAAGTCAAACTTCATAATATTTCTGGGGCAGTTATGTCATCTCTTCAAACAAATGTGGACACATGTTTTCTTATTTGGAGTCATCACAGAGCCTGTATCTCAGAGGTCACCATATCTGACGAGTATGAGCCGTCAGAATGTGTGACCCCACTGTAACTGCTTAATTATTGAGTCAAACTTCATAATATTTTCTGGGGTAGTTATGTCATCTCTTCACGTTACTCTGGACACATGTTTTCTTATTTGGAGTCATCACAGAGTCCTGTATCTCAGAGGTCACCATATCTGACGAGTATGAGCCGTCAGAATGTGTGACCCCACTGTAACTGCTGAATTTATGAGTCAAACTTCATAATATTTTCTGGAGTAGTTATAGTCATCTCTTCAAACAAATGTGGACACATGTTTTCTTATTTGGAGTCATCACAGAGCCTGTATCTCAAGAGGTCACCATATCTGACGAGTATGAGCCGTCAGAATGTGTGACCCCACTGTAACTGCTGAATTAATGAGTCAAACTTCATAATATTTCTGGGGCTAGTTATGTCATCTCTTCAAACAAATGTGGACACATGTTTTCTTATTTGGAGTCATCACAGAGCCTGTATCTCAAGAGGTCACCATATCTGACGAGTATGAGCCGTCAGAATGTGTGACCCCACTGTAACTGCTGAATTAATAAGTCAAACTTCGTAATATTTTCTGGGGTAGTTATGTCATCTACTCACATTACTCTGGACACATGTTTTCTTATTTGGAGTCATCACAGAGCCTGTATCTCAGAGGTCACCATATCTGACGAGTATGAGCCGTCAGAATGTGTGACCCCACTGTAACTGCTTAATTATTGAGTCAAACTTTATAATATTTTCTGGGGTAGTTATGTCATCTCTTCACGTTACTCTGGACACATGTTTTCTTATTTGGAGTCATCACAGAGTCTGTATCTCAGAGGTCACCATATCTGACGAGTATGAGCCGTCAGAATGTGTGACCCAACTGTAACTGCTGAATTTATGAGTCAAACTTCATAATATTTTCTGAAGTAGTTATATCATCTCTTCAAACAAATGTGGACACATGTTTTCTTATTTGGAGTCATCACAGAGCCTGTATCTCAAGAGGTCACCATATCTGACGAGTATGAGCCGTCAGAATGTGTGACCCCACTGTAACTGCTGAATTAATAAGTCAAACTTCATAATATTTTCTGGGGTAGTTATGTCATCTCTTCAAACAAATGTGGACACATGTTTTCTTATTTGGAGTCATCACAGAGCCTGTATCTCAGAGGTCACCATATCTGACGAGTATGAGCCGTCAGAATGTGTGACCCCACTGTAACTGCTTAGATATTGAGTCAAACTTCATAATATTTTCTGGGGTAGTTATGTCATCTACTCACATTACTCTGGACACATGTTTTCTTATTTGGAGTCATCACAGAGCCTGTATCTCAGAGGTCACCATATCTGACAAGTATGAGCCGTCAGAATGTGTGACCCCACTGTAACTGCTTAATTATTGAGTCAAACTTCATAATATTTTCTGGGGTAGTTATGTCATCTCTTCACGTTACTCTGGACACATGTTTTCTTATTTGGAGTCATCACAGAGTCTGTATCTCAGAGGTCACCATATCTGACGAGTATGAGCCGTCAGAATGTGTGACCCAACTGTAACTGCTGAATTTATGAGTCAAACTTCATAATATTTTCTGAAGTAGTTATATCATCTCTTCAAACAAATGTGGACACATGTTTTCTTATTTGGAGTCATCACAGAGCCTGTATCTCAAGAGGTCACCATATCTGACGAGTATGAGCCGTCAGAATGTGTGACCCCACTGTAACTGCTGAATTAATAAGTCAAACTTCATAATATTTTCTGGGGTAGTTATGTCATCTCTTCAAACAAATGTGGACACATGTTTTCTTATTTGGAGTCATCACAGAGCCTGTATCTCAGAGGTCACCATATCTGACGAGTATGAGCCGTCAGAGTGTGTGACCCCACTGTAACTGCTTAATTATTGAGTCAAACTTTATAATATTTTCTGGGGTAGTTATGTCATCTCTTCAAACAAATGTGGACACATGTTTTCTTATTTGGAGTCATCACAGAGCCTGTATCTCAGAGGTCACCATATCTGACGAGTATGAGCCGTCAGAGTGTGTGACCCCACTGTAACTGCTTAATTATTGAGTCAAACTTTATAATATTTTCTGGGGTAGTTATGTCATCTCTTCACGTTACTCTGGACACATGTTTTCTTAATTGGAGTCATCACAAAGCCTGGATCTCAGAGGTCACCATATCTGACGAGTATGAGCCGTCAGAGTGTGTGACCCAACTGTAACTGCTTAATTATTGAGTCAAACTTTATAATATTTTCTGGGGTAGTTATGTCATCTCTTCACGTTACTCTGGACACATGTTTTCTTATTTGGAGTCATCACAGAGCCTGTATCTCAAGAGGTCACCATATCTGACGAGTATGAGCCGTCAGAATGTGTGACCCCACTGTAACCGCTGAATTAATAAGTCAAACTTCATAACATTTTCTGGGGTAGTTATGTCATCTCTTCACACAAATGTGGACACATGTTTTCTTATTTGGAGTCATCACAGAGCCTGTATCCCAGAGGTCACCTTATCTGACGAATATGAGCCGTCAGAATGTGTGACCCAACTGTAACTGCTGAATTAATAAGTAAAACTTCATAATATTTTCTGGGGTAGTTATGTCATCTCTTCACGTTACTCTGGACACATGTTTTCTTATTTGGAGTCATCACAGAGCCTGTATCTCAGAGGTCACCATATCTGACGAGTATGAGCCGTCAGAATTTGTGACCCCACTGTAACTGCTTAATTATTGAGTCAAACTTCATAGTATTTTCTGGGGTGGTTATGTCATCTCTTCACGTTACTCTGGACACATGTTTTCTTATTTGGAGTCATCACAGAGCTTGTATCTCAGAGGTCAACATATCTGACGAGTATTTGCCGTCAGAATGTGTGACCCCACTGTAACTGCTTAATTATTGAGTCAAACTTCATAATATTTTCTGGGGTAGTTATGTCATCTCTTCACACAAATGTGGACACATGTTTTTTTATTTGGAGTCATCACAGAGTCTGTATCTCAGAGGTCACCATATCTGACGAGTATGAGCCGTCAGAATTTGTGACCCCACTGTAACTGCTTAATTATTGAGTCAAACTTCATAGTATTTTCTGGGGTAGTTATGTCATCTCTTCACGTTACTCTGGACACATGTTTTCTTATTTGGAGTCATCACAGAGCTTGTATCTCAGAGGTCAACATATCTGACGAGTATTTGCCGTCAGAATGTGTGACCCCACTGTAATTGCTGAATTATTGTGTCAAACTTTATAGTATTGTCTGGGGTAGTTATGTCATCTCTTCACACGAATGTGGACAAATGTTTTCTTATTTGGAGTCCTCACAGAGCCTGTATCTCAAGAGGTCACCATATCTGACGAGTATGAGCCGTCAGAATGTGTGACCCAACTGTAACTGCTGAATTAATAAGTAAAACTTCATAATATTTTCTGGGGTAGTTATGTCATTTAGTCACATTACTCTGGACACATGTTTTCTTATTTGGAGTCATCACAGAGCCTGTATCCCAGAGGTCACCATGTCTGACAAGTATGAGCCGTCAGAATGTGTGACCCCACTGTAACTGCTTAATTATTGAGTCAAACTTCATAATATTTTCTGGGGTAGTTATGTCATCTCTTCACGTTACTCTGGACACATGTTTTCTTATTTGGAGTCATCACAGAGTCTGTATCTCAGAGGTCACCATATCTGACGAGTATGAGCCGTCAGAATGTGTGACACCACTGTAAGTGCTTAATTATTGAGTCAAACTTCATAATATTTTCTGGGGTAGTTATGTCATCCCTTCACACAAATGTGGACACATGTTTTCTTATTTGGAGTCATCAGAGCCTGTATCTCAGAGGTCACCATATCTGAAGAGTATCAGTCGTCAGAATATGTGACCCCACTGTAACTGCTGAATTAATGAGTCAAACTTCATAATATTTTCTGGGGTAGTTATGTCATCTACTCACATTACTCTGGACACATGTTTTCTTATTTGGAGTCATCACAGAGCCTGTATCTCAGAGGTCACCATATCTGACGAGTATGAGCCGTCAGAGTGTGTGACCCCACTGTAACTGCTTAATTATTGAGTCAAACTTTATAATATTTTCTGGGGTAGTTATGTCATCTCTTCACGTTACTCTGGACACATGTTTTCTTATTTGGAGTCATCACAGAGTCTGTATCTCAGAGGTCACCATATCTGACGAGTATGAGCCGTCAGAGTGTGTGACCCCACTGTAACTGCTTAATTATTGAGTCAAACTTTATAATATTTTCTGGGGTAGTTATGTCATGTCTTCACGTTACTCTGGACGCATGTTTTCTTATTTGGAGTCATCACAGAGTCTGTATCTCAGAGGTCACCATATCTGACGAGTATGAGCCGTCAGAATGTGTGACCCCACTGTAACTGCTTAATTATTGAGTCAAACTTCATAATATTTTCTGGGGTAGTTATGTCATCTCTTCACGTTACTCTGGACACATGTTTTCTCATTTGGAGTCATCACAGAGCCTGTATCTTAGAGGTCACCATATCTGACGAGTATGAACCGTCAGAATGTGTGACCCCACTGTAACTGCTGGATTAATGAGTCAAACGTCATAATATTTTCTGGGGTAGTTATGTCATCTCTTCACACAAATGTGGATACATGTTTTCTTATTTGGAGTCATCACAGAGCCTGTATCTTCAGAGGTCACCATATCTGACGATTATGAGCCGTCAGAACGTGTGACCCCACTGTAACTGCTGAATGAATGAGTCAAACCTCAAAATATTTTCTGGGGTAGTTATGTCATCTCTTCACACCAATGTGGGCACATGTTTTCTTATTTGGAGTCATCACAGAGCCTGTATCTCAGAGGTAACCATATCTGAAGAGTATGAGCCGTCAGAACGTGTGACCCCACTCTAACTGCTGAATTAATGAGTCAAACTTCATAATATTTTCTGGGGTAGTTATGTCATCTCTTCACACAAATGTGGACACATGTTTTCTTATTTGGAGTCATCACAGAGCCTGTATCTCAAGAGGTCACCATATCTGAAGAGTATCAGCCGTCAGAATGTGTGACCCCACTGTAACTGCTGAATGAATGAGTCGAACCTCAAAATATTTTCTGGGGCAAATATGTCATCTCTTCACGTTACTCTGGACACATTTTTGTTATTTGGAGTCATCACAGAGCCTGTATCTCAGAGGTAACCATATCTGACGAGTATGAGCCGTCAGAATGTATGACCCCACTGTAACTGCTGGATTAATGAGTCAAACGTCATAATATTTTCTGGGACAGTTATGTCATCTCTTCACACAAATGTGGATACATGTTTTCTTATTTGGAGTCAACACAGAGCCTGTATCTCAAGAGGTCACCATATCTGACGAGTATGAGCTGTCAGAATGTGTGACCCCACTGTAACTGCTGAATTAATGAGTCAAACTTCATAATATTTCCTGGGGTAGTTATGTCATCTCTTCACACAAATGTGGATACATGTTTTCTTATTTGGAGTCATCACAGAGCCTTAATCTCAGAGGTCACCATATCTGACCAGTATGAGCCGTCAGAATGTGTGACCCCACTGTAACTGCTGAATTAATGAGTCAAGCGTCATAATATTTTCTGGGGAAGTTATGTCATCTCTTCAAACAAATGTGGACACATGTTTTCTTATTTGGAGTCATCACAGAGCCTGTATCTCAAGAGGTCACCATATCTGACGAGTATGAGCCGTCAGAATGTGTGACCCCACTGTAACTGCTTAATTATTGAGTCAAACTTCATAATATTTTCTGGGGTAGTTATGTCATCTCTTCACGTTACTCTGGACACATGTTTTCTTATTTGGAGTCATCACAGAGCCTGTATCTCAGAGGTCACCATATCTGACGAGTATGAGCCGTCAGAATGTGTGACCCCACTGTAACTGCTTAATTATGAGTCAAACTTCATAATATTTTCTGGGGTAGTTATGTCATCTCTTCACACAAATGTGGACACATGTTTTCTTATTTGGAGTCATCACAGAGCCTGTATCTCAGAGGTCACCATATCTGACGAGTATGAGCCGTCAGAATGTGTGACCCCACTGTAACTGCTGAATTAATAAGTCAAACTTCATAATATTTTCTGAAGTAGTTATATCATCTCTTCAAACAAATGTGGACACATGTTTTCTTATTTGGAGTCATCACAGAGCCTGTATCTCAGAGGTCACCATATCTGACGAGTATGAGCCGTCAGAATGTGTGACCCCACTGTAACTGCTTAATTATTGAGTCAAACTTCATAATATTTTCTGGGGTAGTTATGTCATCTCTTCAAGTTACTCTGGACACATGTTTTCTTATTTGGAGTCATCACAGAGCCTGTATCTCAAGAGGTCACCATATCTGACGAGTATGAGCCGTCAGAATGTGTGACCCCACTGTAACTGCTGAATTAATGAGTCAAACTTCATAATATTAACTGCGGCTAGTTATGTCATCTCTTCAAACAAATGTGGACACATGTTTTCTTATTTGGAGTCATCACAGATGCCTGTATTCTCAGAGGTCACCATATCTGACGAGTATGAGCCGTCAGAATGTGTGACCCCACTGTAACTGCTTAATTATTGAGTCAAACTTCATAGTATTTTCCGGGGTAGTTATGTCATCTCTTAACGTTACTCTGGACACATGTTTTCTTATTTGGAGTCATCACAGAGCCTGTATCTCAGAGGTCACCATATCTGACGAGTATGAGTCGTCAGAATATGTGACCCCACTGTAACTGCTGAATTAATGAGTCAAACTTCATAATATTTTCTGGGGTAGTTATGTCATCTAGTCACGTTACTCTGGACACATGTTTTCTTATTTGGAGTCATCACAGAGCCTGTATCCCAGAGGTCACCATATCTGACGAGTATGAGCCGTCAGAATGTGTGACCCCACTGTAACTGCTTAATTAATAAGTCAAACTTCATAATATTTTCTGAAGTAGTTATATCATCTCTTCAAACAAATGTGGACACATGTTTTCTTAGTTTGGAGTCATCACAGAGCCTGTATCTCGAGAGCTCACCATATCTGACGAGTATGAGTCGTCAGAATGTGTGACCCCACTGTAACTGCTTAATTATTGAGTCAAACTTCATAGTATTTCCTGGGGTAGTTATGTCATCTCTTAACGTTACTCTGGACACATGTTTTCTTATTTGGAGTCATCACAGAGCCTGTATCTCAGAGGTCACCATATCTGACGAGTGATGAGCCGTCAGAATGTGTGACCCCACTGTAACTGCTGAATTAATAAGTCAAACTTCATAATATTTTCTGGGGTAGTTATGTCATCTCTTCGAACAAATGTGGACACATGTTTTCTTATTTGGAGTCATCACAGAGTCTGTATCTCAGAGGTCACCATATCTGACGAGTATGAGCAGTCAGAATGTGTGACCCCACTGTAACTGCTTAATTATTGAGTCACACTTCATAATATTTTCTGGGGTAGTTATGTCATCTCTTAAAACAAATGTGGACACATGTTTTCTTATTTGGAGTCATCACAGAGGCTGTATCTCAGAGGTCACCATATCTGACGAGTATGAGCCGTCAGAATGTGTGACCCCACTGTAACTGCTTAATTAGTTGAGTCAAACTTCATAATAATTTCTGGGGTAGTTATGTCATCTCTTCACACAAATGTGGACACATGTTTTCTTATTTGGAGTCATCAGAGCCTGTATCTCAGAGGTCACCATATCTGACGAGTATCAGCCGTCAGAATGTGTGACCCCACTGTAACTGCTGAATTAATAAGTCAAACTTCATAATATTTTCTGAAGTAGTTATATCATCTCTTCAAACAAATGTGGACACATGTTTTCTTATTTGGAGTCATCACAGTAGCCGGTATTCTAGAGGTTCACCATATCTGACGAGTATGAGCCGTCAGAATGTGTGACCCCACTGTAACTGCTTAATTATTGAGTCAAACTTCGTAGTATTTTCTGGGGTAGTTATGTCATCTCTTAACGTTACTCTGGACACATGTTTTCTTATTTGGAGTCATCACAGAGCCTGTATCTCAGAGGTCACCATATCTGACGAGTATGAGCCGTCAGAATGTGTGACCCCACTGTAACTGCTGAATTAATAAGTCAAACTTCATAATATTTTCTGGGGTAGTTATGTCATCTCTTCACGTTACTCTGGACACATGTTTTCTTATTTGGAGTCATCACAGAGCCTGTATCTCAGAGGTCACCATATCTGACGAGTATGAGCCGTCAGAATGTGTGACCCCACTGTAACTGCTGAATTAATAAGTCAAACTTCATAATATTTTCTGGGGTAGTTATGTCATCTCTTCGAACAAATGTGGACACATGTTTTCTTATTTGGAGTCATCACAGAGTCTGTATCTCAGAGGTCACCATATCTGACGAGTATGAGCAGTCAGAATGTGTGACCCCACTGTAACTGCTTAATTAATTGAGTCACACTTCATAATATTTTCTGGGGTAGTTATGTCATCTCTTCAAACAAATGTGGACACATGTTTTCTTATTTGGAGTCATCACAGAGCCTGTATCCCAGAGGTCACCATGTCTGACAAGTATGAGCCGTCAGAATGTGTGACCCCACTGTAACTGCTTAATTATTGAGTCAAACTTCATAATATTTTCTGGGGTAGTTATGTCATCTCTTCACGTTACTCTGGACACATGTTTTCTTATTTGGAGTCATCACAGAGTCTGTATCTCAGAGGTCACCATATCTGACGAGTATGAGCCGTCAGAATGTGTGACACCACTGTAAGTGCTTAATTATTGAGTCAAACTTCATAATATTTTCTGGGGTAGTTATGTCATCCCTTCACACAAATGTGGACACATGTTTTCTTATTTGGAGTCATCAGAGCCTGTATCTCAGAGGTCACCATATCTGAAGAGTATCAGTCGTCAGAATATGTGACCCCACTGTAACTGCTGAATTAATGAGTCAAACTTCATAATATTTTCTGGGGTAGTTATGTCATCTACTCACATTACTCTGGACACATGTTTTCTTATTTGGAGTCATCACAGAGCCTGTATCTCAGAGGTCACCATATCTGACGAGTATGAGCCGTCAGAGTGTGTGACCCCACTGTAACTGCTTAATTATTGAGTCAAACTTTATAATATTTTCTGGGGTAGTTATGTCATCTCTTCACGTTACTCTGGACACATGTTTTCTTATTTGGAGTCATCACAGAGTCTGTATCTCAGAGGTCACCATATCTGACGAGTATGAGCCGTCAGAGTGTGTGACCCCACTGTAACTGCTTAATTATTGAGTCAAACTTTATAATATTTTCTGGGGTAGTTATGTCATGTCTTCACGTTACTCTGGACGCATGTTTTCTTATTTGGAGTCATCACAGAGTCTGTATCTCAGAGGTCACCATATCTGACGAGTATGAGCCGTCAGAATGTGTGACCCCACTGTAACTGCTTAATTATTGAGTCAAACTTCATAATATTTTCTGGGGTAGTTATGTCATCTCTTCACGTTACTCTGGACACATGTTTTCTCATTTGGAGTCATCACAGAGCCTGTATCTTAGAGGTCACCATATCTGACGAGTATGAACCGTCAGAATGTGTGACCCCACTGTAACTGCTGGATTAATGAGTCAAACGTCATAATATTTTCTGGGGTAGTTATGTCATCTCTTCACACAAATGTGGATACATGTTTTCTTATTTGGAGTCATCACAGAGCCTGTATCTTCAGAGGTCACCATATCTGACGATTATGAGCCGTCAGAACGTGTGACCCCACTGTAACTGCTGAATGAATGAGTCAAACCTCAAAATATTTTCTGGGGTAGTTATGTCATCTCTTCACACCAATGTGGGCACATGTTTTCTTATTTGGAGTCATCACAGAGCCTGTATCTCAGAGGTAACCATATCTGAAGAGTATGAGCCGTCAGAACGTGTGACCCCACTCTAACTGCTGAATTAATGAGTCAAACTTCATAATATTTTCTGGGGTAGTTATGTCATCTCTTCACACAAATGTGGACACATGTTTTCTTATTTGGAGTCATCACAGAGCCTGTATCTCAAGAGGTCACCATATCTGAAGAGTATCAGCCGTCAGAATGTGTGACCCCACTGTAACTGCTGAATGAATGAGTCGAACCTCAAAATATTTTCTGGGGCAAATATGTCATCTCTTCACGTTACTCTGGACACATTTTTGTTATTTGGAGTCATCACAGAGCCTGTATCTCAGAGGTAACCATATCTGACGAGTATGAGCCGTCAGAATGTATGACCCCACTGTAACTGCTGGATTAATGAGTCAAACGTCATAATATTTTCTGGGACAGTTATGTCATCTCTTCACACAAATGTGGATACATGTTTTCTTATTTGGAGTCAACACAGAGCCTGTATCTCAAGAGGTCACCATATCTGACGAGTATGAGCTGTCAGAATGTGTGACCCCACTGTAACTGCTGAATTAATGAGTCAAACTTCATAATATTTCCTGGGGTAGTTATGTCATCTCTTCACACAAATGTGGATACATGTTTTCTTATTTGGAGTCATCACAGAGCCTTAATCTCAGAGGTCACCATATCTGACCAGTATGAGCCGTCAGAATGTGTGACCCCACTGTAACTGCTGAATTAATGAGTCAAGCGTCATAATATTTTCTGGGGAAGTTATGTCATCTCTTCAAACAAATGTGGACACATGTTTTCTTATTTGGAGTCATCACAGAGCCTGTATCTCAAGAGGTCACCATATCTGACGAGCATGAGCCGTCAGAATGTGTGACCCCACTGTAACTGCTTAATTATTGAGTCAAACTTCATAGTATTTTCTGGGGTAGTTATGTCATTTCTTCACGTTACTCTGGACACATGTTTTCTTATTTGGAGTCATCACAGTGCCGGTATTTTAGAGGTTACCATATCTGACGAGTATGAGCCGTCAGAATGTGTGACCCCACTGTAACTGCTTAATTATTGAGTCAAACTTCATAATATTTTCTGGGGTAGATATGTCATCTCTTCACACAAATGTGGACACATGTTTTCTTATTTGGAGTCATCAGAGCCTGTATCTCAGAGGTCACCATATCTGACGAGTATCAGCCGTCAGAATGTGTGACCCCACTGTAACTGCTGAATTAATAAGTCAAACTTCATAATATTTTCTGAAGTAGTTATATCATCTCTTCAAACAAATGTGGACACATGTTTTCTTATTTGGAGTCATCACAGTGCCGGTATTTTAGAGGTTACCATATCTGACGAGTATGAGCCGTCAGAATGTGTGACCCCACTGTAACTGCTTAATTATTGAGTCAAACTTCATAGTATTTTCTGGGGTAGTTATGTCATCTCTTAACGTTACTCTGGACACATGTTTTCTTATTTGGAGTCATCACAGAGCCTGTATCTCAAGAGGTCACCATATCTGACGAGTATGAGCCGTCAGAATGTGTGACCCCACTGTAACTGCTGAATTAATGAGTCAAACTTCATAATATTTTCTGCGGCAGTTATGTCATCTCTTCAAACAAATGTGGACACATGTTTTCTTATTTGGAGTCATCACAGTGCCGGTATTTTAGAGGTTACCATATCTGACGAGTATGAGCCGTCAGAATGTGTGACCCCACTGTAACTGCTTAATTATTGAGTCAAACTTCATAGTATTTTCCGGGGTAGTTATGTCATCTCTTAACGTTACTCTGGACACATGTTTTCTTATTTGGAGTCATCACAGAGCCTGTATCTCAGAGGTCACCATATCTGACGAGTATGAGTCGTCAGAATATGTGACCCCACTGTAACTGCTGAATTAATGAGTCAAACTTCATAATATTTTCTGGGGTAGTTATGTCATCTAGTCACGTTACTCTGGACACATGTTTTCTTATTTGGAGTCATCACAGAGCCTGTATCCCAGAGGTCACCATATCTGACGAGTATGAGCCGTCAGAATGTGTGACCCCACTGTAACTGCTTAATTAATAAGTCAAACTTCATAATATTTTCTGAAGTAGTTATATCATCTCTTCAAACAAATGTGGACACATGTTTTCTTGTTTGGAGTCATCACAGAGCCTGTATCTGAGAGCTCACCATATCTGACGAGTATGAGTCGTCAGAATGTGTGACCCCACTGTAACTGCTTAATTATTGAGTCAAACTTCATAGTATTTCCTGGGGTAGTTATGTCATCTCTTAACGTTACTCTGGACACATGTTTTCTTATTTGGAGTCATCACAGAGCCTGTATCTCAGAGGTCACCATATCTGACGAGTGTGAGCCGTCAGAATGTGTGACCCCACTGTAACTGCTGAATTAATAAGTCAAACTTCATAATATTTTCTGGGGTAGTTATGTCATCTCTTCGAACAAATGTGGACACATGTTTTCTTATTTGGAGTCATCACAGAGTCTGTATCTCAGAGGTCACCATATCTGACGAGTATGAGCAGTCAGAATGTGTGACCCCACTGTAACTGCTTAATTATTGAGTCACACTTCATAATATTTTCTGGGGTAGTTATGTCATCTCTTAAAACAAATGTGGACACATGTTTTCTTATTTGGAGTCATCACAGAGGCTGTATCTCAGAGGTCACCATATCTGACGAGTATGAGCCGTCAGAATGTGTGACCCCACTGTAACTGCTTAATTGTTGAGTCAAACTTCATAATAATTTCTGGGGTAGTTATGTCATCTCTTCACACAAATGTGGACACATGTTTTCTTATTTGGAGTCATCAGAGCCTGTATCTCAGAGGTCACCATATCTGACGAGTATCAGCCGTCAGAATGTGTGACCCCACTGTAACTGCTGAATTAATAAGTCAAACTTCATAATATTTTCTGAAGTAGTTATATCATCTCTTCAAACAAATGTGGACACATGTTTTCTTATTTGGAGTCATCACAGTGCCGGTATTTTAGAGGTTACCATATCTGACGAGTATGAGCCGTCAGAATGTGTGACCCCACTGTAACTGCTTAATTATTGAGTCAAACTTCGTAGTATTTTCTGGGGTAGTTATGTCATCTCTTAACGTTACTCTGGACACATGTTTTCTTATTTGGAGTCATCACAGAGCCTGTATCTCAGAGGTCACCATATCTGACGAGTATGAGCCGTCAGAATGTGTGACCCCACTGTAACTGCTGAATTAATAAGTCAAACTTCATAATATTTTCTGGGGTAGTTATGTCATCTAGTCACGTTACTCTGGACACATGTTTTCTTATTTGGAGTCATCACAGAGCCTGTATCTCAGAGGTCACCATATCTGACGAGTATGAGCCGTCAGAATGTGTGACCCCACTGTAACTGCTGAATTAATAAGTCAAACTTCATAATATTTTCTGGGGTAGTTATGTCATCTCTTCGAACAAATGTGGACACATGTTTTCTTATTTGGAGTCATCACAGAGTCTGTATCTCAGAGGTCACCATATCTGACGAGTATGAGCAGTCAGAATGTGTGACCCCACTGTAACTGCTTAATTATTGAGTCACACTTCATAATATTTTCTGGGGTAGTTATGTCATCTCTTAAAACAAATGTGGACACATGTTTTCTTATTTGGAGTCATCACAGAGGCCTGTATCTCAGAGGTCACCATATCTGACGAGTATGAGCCGTCAGAATGTGTGACACCACTGAAACTGCTTAATTTTTGAGTCAAACTTCATAATATTTTCTGGGGTAGTTATGTCATCTCTTCACACAAATGTGGACACGTGTTTTCTTATTTGGAGTGATCACAATGCCTGTATCTCAGAGGTTACCATATCTGATGAGTGTGAGCCGTCAGAATGTGTGACCCCACTGTAACTGCTTAATTATTGAGTCAAACTTCATAATATTGTCTGGGGTAGTTATGTCATCTCTTCGCACAAATGTGGACACATGTATTCTTATTTGGAGTCATCACAGAGCCTGTATCTCAAGAGGTCACCATATCTGACGAGTATGAGCCGTCAGAATGTGTGACCCCACTGTAACTGCTGAATTAATGAGTCAAACTTCATAATATTTTCTGGGGTAGTTATGTCATCTCTTCATACAAATGTGGACACATGTTTTCTTATTTGGAGTCATCACGGACTATGTATCTCAGAGGTCACCATATCTGACGAGTATGAGCCGTCAGAATGTGTGACCCCACTGTAACTGCTTAATTATTGAGTCAAACTTCATAATATTTTCTGGGGTAGTTATGTCATCTCATCACGTTACTCTGGACACATGTTTTCTTATTTAGAGTCATCACAGAGCCTGTATCTCAGAGGTCACCATATCTGACGAGTATGAGCCGTCAAAATGTGTGACCCCACTGTCACTGCTTAATTATTGAGTCAAACTTCATAATATTTTCTGGGGTAGTTATGTCATCTCTTAAAACAAATGTGGACACATGTTTTCTTATTTGGAGTCATCACAGAGCCTGTATCTCAACAGGTCACCATATCTGACGAGTATGAGCAGTCAGAGTGTGTGACCCCACTGTAACTGCTTAATTATTGAGGCAAACTTTATAATATTTTCTGGGGTAGTTATGTCATCTCTTCACACAAATGTGGACACATGTTTTCTTATTTGGAGTCATCAGAGCCTGTATCTCAGAGGTCACCATATCTGACAAATAAGAGCCGTCAGAATGTGTGACCCCACTGTAACTGCTGAATTAATGAGTCAAACTTCATAATATTTTATGGGGTAGTTATGTCATCTCTTCACACAAATGTGGACACATGTTTTCTTATTTGGAGTCATCAGAGCCTGTATCTCAGAGGTCACCATATCTGACGAGTATGAGTCGTCAGAATGTGTGACCCCACTGTAACTGCTGAAATAATGAGTCAAACTTCATAATATTTTCTGGGGTACTTAAGTCATCTATTCACGTTACTCTGTACACATGTTTTCTTTTTTGGAGTCATCACAGAGCCTGTATCTCAGAGGTCACCATATCTGACGAGTATGAGCCGTCAGAATGTGTGACCCCACTGTAACTGCTTAATTATTAAGTCAAACTTCATAATATTTTGTGGGGTAGTTATGTCATCTCTTCACGTTACTCTGGACACATGTTTTCTTATTTGGAGTCATCACAGAGCCTGTATCTGAGAGCTCACCATATCTGACGAGTATGAGTCGTCAGAATGTGTGACCCCACTGTAACTGCTTAATTATTGAGTCAAACTTCATAGTATTTCCTGGGGTAGTTATGTCATCTCTTAACATTACTCTGGACACATGTTTTCTTATTTGGAGTCATCACAGAGCCTGTATCTCAGAGGTCACCATATCTGACGAGTGTGAGCCGTCAGAATGTGTGACCCCACTGTAACTGCTGAATTAATAAGTCAAACTTCATAATATTTTCTGGGGTAGTTATGTCATCTCTTCGAACAAATGTGGACACATGTTTTCTTATTTGGAGTCATCACAGAGTCTGTATCTCAGAGGTCACCATATCTGACGAGTATGAGCCGTCAGAATGTGTGACCCCACTGTAACTGCTTAATTATTGAGTCAAACTTCATAATATTTTCTGGGGTAGTTATGTCATCTCTTAAAACAAATGTGGACACATGTTTTCTTATTTGGAGTCATCACAGAGGCTGTATCTCAGAGGTCACCATATCGGACGAGTATGAGCCGTCAGAATGTGTGACCCCACTGAAACTGCTTAATTTTTGAGTCAAACTTCATAATATTTTCTGGGGTAGTTATGTCATCTCTTCACACAAATGTGGACACATGTTTTCTTATTTGGAGTCATCACAATGCCTGTATCTCAGAGGTTACCATATCTGACGAGTGTGAGCCGTCAGAATGTGTGACCCCACTGTAACTGCTTAATTATTGAGTCAAACTTCATAATATTTTCTGGGGTAGTTATGTCATCTAGTCACGTTACTCTGGACACATGTTTTCTTATTTGGAGTCATCACAGAGCCTGTATCTCAGAGGTCACCATATCTGACGAGTATGAGCCGTCAGAATGTGTGACCCCACTGTAACTGCTTAATTATTGAGTCAAACTTCATAATATTTTCTGGGGTAGATATGTCATCTCTTCACACAAATGTGGACACATGTTTTCTTATTTGGAGTCATCACAGAGCTTGTATCTCAAGAGGTCACCATATCTGACGAGTATGAGCCGTCAGAATGTGTGACCCCACTGTAACTGCTTAATTATTGAGTCAAACTTCATAATATTGTCTGGGGTAGTTATGTCATCTCTTCGCACAAATGTGGACACATGTATTCTTATTTGGAGTCATCACAGAGCCTGTATCTCAGAGGTCACCATATCTGACGAGTATGAGCCGTCAGAATGTGTGACCCCACTGTAACTGCTTAATTATTGAGTCAAACTTTATAATATTTTCTGGGGTAGTTATGTCATCTCTTCACGTTACTCTGGACACATGTTTTCTTATTTGGAGTCATCACAGAGTCTGTATCTCAGAGGTCACCATATCTGACGAGTATGAGCCGTCAGAATGTGTGACACCACTGAAACTGCTTAATTTTTGAGTCAAACTTCATAATATTTTCTGGGGTAGTTATGTCATCTCTTCACACAAATGTGGACACAGTGTTTTCTTATTTGGAGTGATCACAATGCCTGTATCTCAGAGGTTACCATATCTGACGAGTAGTGAGCCGTCAGAATGTGTGACCCCACTGTAACTGCTTAATTATTGAGTCAAACTTCATAATATTGTCTGGGGTAGTTATGTCATCTCTTCGCACAAATGTGGACACATGTATTCTTATTTGGAGTCATCACAGAGCCTGTATCTCAAGAGGTCACCATATCTGACGAGTATGAGCCGTCAGAATGTGTGACCCCACTGTAACTGCTGAATTAATGAGTCAAACTTCATAATATTTTCTGGGGTAGTTATGTCATCTCTTCACACAAATGTGGACACATGTTTTCTTATTTGGAGTCATCACAGGACTATGTATCTCAGAGGTCACCATATCTGACGAGTATGAGCCGTCAGAATGTGTGACCCCACTGTAACTGCTTAATTATTGAGTCAAACTTCATAATATTTTCTGGGGTAGTTATGTCATCTCATCACGTTACTCTGGACACATGTTTTCTTATTTAGAGTCATCACAGAGCCTGTATCTCAGAGGTCACCATATCTGACGAGTATGAGCCGTCAAAATGTGTGACCCCACTGTCACTGCTTAATTATTGAGTCAAACTTCATAATATTTTCTGGGGTAGTTATGTCATCTCTTAAAACAAATGTGGACACATGTTTTCTTATTTGGAGTCATCACAGAGCCTGTATCTCAACAGGTCACCATATCTGACGAGTATGAGCCGTCAGAATGTGTGACCCCACTGTAACTGCTTAATTATTGAGTCAAACTTTATAATATTTTCTGGGGTAGTTATGTCATCTCTTCACGTTACTCTGGACACATGTTTTCTTATTTGGAGTCATCACAGAGTCTGTATCTCAGAGGTCACCATATCTGACGAGTATGAGCCGTCAGAGTGTGTGACCCCACTGTAACTGCTTAATTATTGAGTCAAACTTTATAATATTTTCTGGGGTAGTTATGTCATGTCTTCACGTTACTCTGGACGCATGTTTTCTTATTTGGAGTCATCACAGAGTCTGTATCTCAGAGGTCACCATATCTGACGAGTATGAGCCGTCAGAATGTGTGACCCCACTGTAACTGCTTAATTATTGAGTCAAACTTCATAATATTTTCTGGGGTAGTTATGTCATCTCTTCACGTTACTCTGGACACATGTTTTCTCATTTGGAGTCATCACAGAGCCTGTATCTTAGAGGTCACCATATCTGACGAGTATGAGCCGTCAGAATGTGTGACCCCACTGTAACTGCTGGATTAATGAGTCAAACGTCATAATATTTTCTGGGGTAGTTATGTCATCTCTTCACACAAATGTGGATACATGTTTTCTTATTTGGAGTCATCACAGAGCCTGTATCTTAAGAGGTCACCATATCTGACGATTATGAGCCGTCAGAACGTGTGACCCCACTGTAACTGCTGAATGAATGAGTCAAACCTCAAAATATTTTCTGGGGTAGTTATGTCATCTCTTCACACAAATGTGGACACATGTTTTCTTATTTGGAGTCATCACAGAGCCTGTATCTCAAGAGGTCACCATATCTGAAGAGTATCAGCCGTCAGAATGTGTGACCCCACTGTAACTGCTGAATGAATGAGTCGAACCTCAAAATATTTTCTGGGGCAGATATGTCATCTCTTCACGTTACTCTGGACACATTTTTGTTATTTGGAGTCATCACAGAGCCTGTATCTCAGAGGTAACCATATCTGACGAGTATGAGCCGTCAGAATGTATGACCCCACTGTAACTGCTGGATTAATGAGTCAAACGTCATAATATTTTCTGGGACAGTTATGTCATCTCTTCACACAAATGTGGATACATGTTTTCTTATTTGGAGTCAACACAGAGCCTGTATCTCAAGAGGTCACCATATCTGACGAGTATGAGCTGTCAGAATGTGTGACCCCACTGTAACTGCTGAATTAATGAGTCAAACTTCATAATATTTCCTGGGGTAGTTATGTCATCTCTTCACACAAATGTGGATACATGTTTTCTTATTTGGAGTCATCACAGAGCCTTAATCTCAGAGGTCACCATATCTGACCAGTATGAGCCGTCAGAATGTGTGACCCCACTGTAACTGCTGAATTAATGAGTCAAGCGTCATAATATTTTCTGGGGAAGTTATGTCATCTCTTCAAACAAATGTGGACACATGTTTTCTTATTTGGAGTCATCACAGAGCCTGTATCTCAGAGGTCACCATATCTGACGAGTATGAGCCGTCAGAATGTGTGACCCCACGGTAACTGCTTAATTATTGAGTCAAACTTCATAGTATTTTCTGGGGTAGTTATGTCATTTCTTCACGTTACTCTGGACACATGTTTTCTTATTTGGAGTCATCACAGTGCCGGTATTTTAGAGGTTACCATATCTGACGAGTATGAGCCGTCAGAATGTGTGACCCCACTGTAACTGCTTAATTATTGAGTCAAACTTCATAATATTTACTGGGGTAGATATGTCATCTCTTCACACAAATGTGGACACATGTTTTCTTATTTGGAGTCATCACAGAGCCTGTATCTCAAGAGGTCACCATATCTGACGAGCATGAGCCGTCAGAATGTGTGACCCCACTGTAACTGCTTAATTATTGAGTCAAACTTCATAGTATTTTCTGGGGTAGTTATGTCATCTCTTCACACAAATGTGGACACATGTTTTCTTATTTGGAGTCATCACAGACTATGTATCTCAGAGGTCACCATATCTGACAAGTATGAGCCGTCAGAATGTGTGACCCCACTGTAACTGCTGAATTAATAAGTCAAACTTCATAATATTTTCTGGGGCAGTTATGTCATCTCTTCAAACAAATGTGGACACATGTTTTCTTATTTGGAGTCATCACAGTGCCGGTATTTTAGAGGTTACCATATCTGACGAGTATGAGCCGTCAGAATGTGTGACCCCACTGTAACTGCTTAATTATTGAGTCAAACTTTATAATATTTTCTGGGGTAGTTATGTCATCTCTTCACGTTACTCTGGACACATGTTTTCTTATTTGGAGTCATCACAGAGTCTGTATCTCAGAGGTCACCATATCTGACGAGTATGAGCCGTCAGAGTGTGTGACCCCACTGTAACTGCTTAATTATTGAGTCAAACTTTATAATATTTTCTGGGGTAGTTATGTCATGTCTTCACGTTACTCTGGACGCATGTTTTCTTATTTGGAGTCATCACAGAGTCTGTATCTCAGAGGTCACCATATCTGACGAGTATGAGCCGTCAGAATGTGTGACCCCACTGTAACTGCTTAATTATTGAGTCAAACTTCATAATATTTTCTGGGGTAGTTATGTCATCTCTTCACGTTACTCTGGACACATGTTTTCTCATTTGGAGTCATCACAGAGCCTGTATCTTAGAGGTCACCATATCTGACGAGTATGAGCCGTCAGAATGTGTGACCCCACTGTAACTGCTGGATTAATGAGTCAAACGTCATAATATTTTCTGGGGTAGTTATGTCATCTCTTCACACAAATGTGGATACATGTTTTCTTATTTGGAGTCATCACAGAGCCTGTATCTTAAGAGGTCACCATATCTGACGATTATGAGCCGTCAGAACGTGTGACCCCACTGTAACTGCTGAATGAATGAGTCAAACCTCAAAATATTTTCTGGGGTAGTTATGTCATCTCTTCACACAAATGTGGACACATGTTTTCTTATTTGGAGTCATCACAGAGCCTGTATCTCAAGAGCTCACCATATCTGAAGAGTATCAGCCGTCAGAATGTGTGACCCCACTGTAACTGCTGAATGAATGAGTCGAACCTCAAAATATTTTCTGGGGCAGATATGTCATCTCTTCACGTTACTCTGGACACATTTTTGTTATTTGGAGTCATCACAGAGCCTGTATCTCAGAGGTAACCATATCTGACGAGTATGAGCCGTCAGAATGTGTGACCCCACTGTAACTGCTGAATTAATGAGTCAAACTTCATAATATTTTCTGGGCTAGTTATGTCATCTCTTCACACAAATGTGGACACATGTTTTCTTATTTGGAGTCATCACAGAGCCTGTATCTCAAGAGGTCACCATATCTGACGAGTATGAGCCGTCAGAATGTGTGACCCCACTGTAACTGCTGAATTAATGAGTCAAACTTCATAATATTTTCCTGGGGTAGTTATGTCATCTCTTCACACAAATGTGGACACATGTTTTCTTATTTGGAGTCATCACAGAGCCTGTATCTCAGAGGTCACCATATCTGACGAGTATGAGCCGTCAGAATGTGTGACCCCACTGTAACTGCTGAATTAATGAGTCAAACTTCATAATATTTTCTGGGGTAGTTATGTCATCTCTTCACACAAATGTGGACACATGTTTTCTTATTTGGAGTCATCACAGAGCCTGTATCTCAGAGGTCACCATATCTGACGAGTATGAGCCGTCAGAATGTGTGACCCCACTGTAACTGCTTAATTATTGAGTCAAACTTCATAGTATTTTCTGGGGTAGTTATGTCATTCTCTTCACGTTACTCTGGACACATGTTTTCTTATTTGGAGTCATCACAGTGCCGGTATTTTAGAGGTTACCATATCTGACGAGTATAAGCCGTCAGAATGTGTGACCCCACTGTAACTGCTTAATTATTGAGTCAAACTTCATAATATTTTCTGGGGTAGATATGTCATCTCTTCACACAAATGTGGACACATGTTTTCTTATTTGGAGTCATCACAGAGCCTGTATCTCAAGAGGTCACCATATCTGACGAAATATGAGCCGTCAGAATGTGTGACCCCACTGTAACTGCTTAATTATTGAGTCAAACTTCATATTATTTTCTGGGGTAGTTATGTCATCTCTTCACACAAATGTGGACACATGTTTTCTTATTTGGAGTCATCACAGAGCCTGTATCTCGAGAGGTCACCATATCTGACGAAATATGAGCCGTCAGAATGTGTGACCCCACTGTAACTGCTGAATTAATAAGTCAAACTTCATAATATTTTCTGGGCTAGTTATGTCATCTCTTCAAACAAATGTGGACACATGTTTTCTTATTTGGAGTCATCACAGAGCCTGTATCTCAGAGGTCACCATATCTGACGAGTATGAGCCGTCAGAATGTGTGACCCCACTGTAACTGCTTAATTAATTGAGTCAAACTTCATAATATTTTCTGGGGTAGTTATGTCATCTCTTCAACGTTACTCTGGACACATGTTTTCTTATTTGGAGTCATCACAGAGCCTGTATCTCAGAGGTCACCATATCTGACGAGTATGAGCCGTCAGAATGTGTGACCCCACTGTAACTGCTAAATTATTGAGTCAAACTTCATAATATTTCTGGGGTAGTTATGTCATCTCTTCACACAAATGTGGACACATGTTTTCTTATTTGGAGTCATCACAGAGCCTGTATCTCAGAGGTCACCATATCTGACGAGTATGAGCCGTCAGAATGTGTGACCCCACTGTAACTGCTGAATTAATAAGTCAAACTTCATAATATTTTCTGGGCTAGTTATATCATCTCTTCAAACAAATGTGGACACATGTTTTCTTATTTGGAGTCATCACAGATGCCTGTATCTTAGAGGTCACCATATCTGACGAGTATGAGCCGTCAGAATGTGTGACCCCACTGTAACTGCTTAATTATTGAGTCAAACTTCATAATATTTTCTGGGGTAGTTATGTCATCTCTTCAACGTTACTCTGGACACATGTTTTCTTATTTGGAGTCATCACAGAGCCTGTATCTCAGAGGTCACCATATCTGACGAGTATGAGCCGTCAGAATGTGTGACCCCACTGTAACTGCTAATTAATAAGTCAAACTTCATAATATTTTCTGGGGTAGTTATGTCATCTCTTCACACAAACGTGGACACATAGTTTTCTTATTTGGAGTCATCACAGAGCCTGTATCTCAAGAGGTCACCATATCTGACGAGTATGAGCCGTCAGAATGTGTGACCCCACTGTAACTGCTGAATTAATGAGTCAAACTTCATAATATTTTCTGGGCTAGTTATGTCATCTCTTCAAACAAATGTGGACACATGTTTTCTTATTTGGAGTCATCACAGAGCCTGTATCTCAAGAGGTTACCATATCTGACGAGTATGAGCCGTCAGAATGTGTGACCCCACTGTAACTGCTTAATTATTGAGTCAAACTTCATAATATTTTCCTGGGGTAGTTATGTCATCTCTTCAACGTTACTCTGGACACATGTTTTCTTATTTGGAGTCATCACAGAGCCTGTATCTCAGAGGTCACCATATCTGACGAGTATGAGCCGTCAGAATGTGTGACCCCACTGTAACTGCTGAATTAATGAGTCAAACTTCATAATATTTTCTGGGGTAGTTATGTCATCTCTTCACACAAATGTGGACACATGTTTTCTTATTTGGAGTCATCACAGAGCCTGTATCTCAGAGGTCACCATATCTGACGAGTATGAGCCGTCAGAATGTGTGACCCCACTGTAACTGCTGAATTAATGAGTCAAACTTCATAATATTTTCTTGGGTAGTTATGTCATCTCTTCACACAAATGTGGACACATGTTTTCTTATTTGGAGTCATCACAGAGCCTGTATCTCAGAGGTCACCATATCTGACGAGTATGAGCCGTCAGAATGTGTGACCCCACTGTAACTGCTGAATTAATGAGTCAAACTTCATAATATTTTCTGGGGTAGTTATGTCATCTCTTCACGTTACTCTGGACACATGTTTTCTTATTTGGAGTCATCACAGAGCCTGTATCTCAGAGGTCACCATATCTGACGAGTATGAGCCGTCAGAATGTGTGACCCCACTGTAACTGCTTAATTAAGGAGTCAAACTTCATAATATTTTCTGGACTAGTTATGTCATCTCTTCACACAAATGTGGACACATGTTTTCTTATTTGGAGTCATCACAGAGCCTGTATCTCAGAGAGCTCACCATATCTGACGAGTATGAGCCGTCAGAATGTGTGACCCCACTGTAACTGCTAAATTAATGAGTCAAACTTCATAATATTTCCTGGGGTAGTTATGTCATCTCTTCAACGTTACTCTGGACACATGTTTTCTTATTTGGAGTCATCACAGAGCCTGTATCTCAGAGGTCACCATATCTGACGAGTATGAGCCGTCAGAATGTGTGACCCCACTGTAACTGCTGAATTAATGAGTCAAACTTCATAATATTTTCTGGGGTAGTTATGTCATCTCTTCAAACAAATGTGGACACATGTTTTCTTATTTGGAGTCATCACAGAGCCTGTATCTCAGAGGTCACCATATCTGACGAGTATGAGCCGTCAGAATGTGTGACCCCACTGTAACTGCTGAATTAATTAGTCAAACTTCATAATATTTTCTGGGGTAGTTATGTCATCTCTTCAAAGAAATGAGGACACATGTTTTCTTATTTGGAGTCATCACAGAGGCCTGTATCTCAGAGGTCACCATATCTGACGAGTATGAGCCGTCAGAATGTGTGACCCCACTGTAACTGCTTAATTATTGAGTCAAACTTCATAATATTTTCTGGGGTAGTTATGTCATCTCTTCACACAAATGTGGACACATGTTTTCTTATTTGGAGTCATCACAGAGCCTGTATCTCAAGAGGTCACCATATCTGACGAGTATGAGCCGTCAGAATGTGTGACCCCACTGTAACTGCTGAATTAATGAGTCAAACTTCATAATATTTTCTGGGGTAGTTATGTCATCTCTTCATACAAATGTGGACACATGTTTTCTTATTTGGAGTCATCACAGAGCCTGTATCTCAGAGGTCACCATATCTGACGAGTATGAGCCGTCAGAATGTGTGACCCCACTGTAACTGCTTAATTATTGAGTCAAACTTCATAATATTTTCTGGGGTAGTTATGTCATCTCTTCACGTACAATCTGGACACATGTTTTCTTATTTGGAGTCATCACAGAGCCTGTATCTCAAGAGGTCACCATATCTGACGAGTATGAGCCGTCAGAATGTGTGACCCCACTGTAACTGCTGAATTAATTGAGTCAAACTTCATAATATTTTCTGGGGTAGTTATGTCATCTCTTCACACAAATGTGGACACATGTTTTCTTATTTGGAGTCATCACAGAGCCTGTATCTCAAGAGGTCACCATATCTGACGAGTATGAGCCGTCAGAATGTGTGACCCCACTGTAACTGCTTAATTATTGAGTCAAACTTCATAATATTTTCTGGGGTAGTTATGTCATCTCTTCACACAAATGTGGACACATGTTTTCTTATTTGGAGTCATCACAGAGCCTGTATCTCAGAGGTCACCATATCTGACGAGTATGAGCCGTCAGAATGTGTGACCCCACTGTAACTGCTGAATTAATGAGTCAAACTTCATAATATTTTCTGGGGTAGTTATGTCATCTCTTCACACAAATGTGGACACATGTTTTCTTATTTGGAGTCATCACAGAGCCTGTATCTCAGAGGTCACCATATCTGACGAGTATGAGCCGTCAGAATGTGTGACCCCACTGTAACTGCTTAATTAATGAGTCAAACTTCATAATATTTTCTGGGGTAGTTATGTCATCTCTTCACGTTACTCTGGACACATGTTTTCTTATTTGGAGTCATCACAGAGCCTGTATCTCAGAGGTCACCATATCTGACGAGTATGAGCCGTCAGAATGTGTGACCCCACTGTAACTGCTTAATTATTGAGTCAAACTTCATAATATTTTCCTGGGGTAGTTATGTCATCTCTTCAACGTTACTCTGGACACATGTTTTCTTATTTGGAGTCATCACAGAGCCTGTATCTCAGAGGTCACCATATCTGACGAGTATGAGCCGTCAGAATGTGTGACCCCACTGTAACTGCTGAATTAATGAGTCAAACTTCATAATATTTTCTGGGGTAGTTATGTCATCTCTTCAAACAAATGTGGACACATGTTTTCTTATTTGGAGTCATCACAGAGTCCTGTATCTCAGAGGTCACCATATCTGACGAGTATGAGCCGTCAGAATGTGTGACCCCACTGTAACTGCTTAATTATTGAGTCAAACTTCATAATATTTTCTGGGGTAGTTATGTCATCTCTTCAAACAAATGTGGACACATGTTTTCTTATTTGGAGTCATCACAGAGGCCTGTATCTCAGAGGTAACCATATCTGACGAGTATGAGCCGTCAGAATGTGTGACCCCACTGTAACTGCTTAATTATTGAGTCAAACTTCATAATATTTTCTGGGGTAGTTATGTCATCTCTTCACACAAATGTGGACACATGTTTTCTTATTTGGAGTCATCACAGATGCCTGTATCTCAGAGGTCACCATATCTGACGAGTATGAGCCGTCAGAATGTGTGACCCCACTGTAACTGCTTAATTATTGAGTCAAACTTCATAATATTTTCTGGGGTAGTTATGTCATCTCTTCACGTTACTCTGGACACATGTTTTCTTATTTGGAGTCATCACAGAGCCTGTATCTCAGAGGTCACCATATCTGACGAGTATGAGCCGTCAGAATGTGTGACCCCACTGTAACTGCTTAATTATTGAGTCAAACTTCATAATATTTTCTGGGGTAGTTATGTCATCTCTTCACACAAATGTGGACACATGTTTTCTTATTTGGAGTCATCACAGAGCCTTGTATCTCAAGAGGTCACCATATCTGACGAGTATGAGCCGTCAGAATGTGTGACCCCACTGTAACTGCTTAATTATTGAGTCAAACTTCATAATATTTTCTGGGGTAGTTATGTCATCTCTTCACACAAATGTGGACACATGTTTTCTTATTTGGAGTCATCACAGAGCCTGTATCTCAAGAGGTCACCATATCTGACGAGTATGAGCCGTCAGAATGTGTGACCCCACTGTAACTGCTGAATTAATGAGTCAAACTTCATAATATTTTCTGGGGTAGTTATGTCATCTCTTCACACAAATGTGGACACATGTTTTCTTATTTGGAGTCATCACAGAGCTATGTATCTCAGAGGTCACCATATCTGACGAGTATGAGCCGTCAGAATGTGTGACCCCACTGTAACTGCTTAATTATTGAGTCAAACTTCATAATATTTTCTGGGGTAGTTATGTCATCTCTTCACGTTACTCTGGACACATGTTTTCTTATTTAGAGTCATCACAGAGCCTGTATCTCAGAGGTCACCATATCTGACGAGTATGAGCCGTCAGAATGTGTGACCCCACTGTCACTGCTAAATTATTGAGTCAAACTTCATAATATTTTCTGGGGTAGTTATGTCATCTCTTAAAACAAATGTGGACACATGTTTTCTTATTTGGAGTCATCACAGAGCCTGTATCTCAACAGGTCACCATATCTGACGAGTATGAGCAGTCAGAAGTGTGTGACCCCACTGTAACTGCTTAATTATTGAGGCAAACTTCATAATATTTTCTGGGGTAGTTATGTCATCTCTTCACACAAATGTGGACACATGTTTTCTTATTTGGAGTCATCACAGAGCCTGTATCTCAGAGGTCACCATATCTGACGAGTATGAGCCGTCAGAATGTGTGACCCCACTGTAACTGCTGAATTAATAAGTCAAACTTCATAATATTTTCTGGAGTAGTTATATCATCTCTTCAAACAAATGTGGACACATGTTTTCTTATTTGGAGTCATCACAGAGCCTGTATCTCAGAGGTCACCATATCTGACGAGTATGAGCCGTCAGAATGTGTGACCCCACTGTAACTGCTAATTATTGAGTCAAACTTCATAATATTTTTTGGGGTAGTTATGTCATCTCTTCACACAAACGTGGACACATGTTTTCTTATTTGGAGTCATCACAGAGCCTGTATCTCAGAGGTCACCATATCTGACGAGTATGAGCCGTCAGAATGTGTGACCCCACTGTAACTGCTAAATTAATAAGTCAAACTTCATAATATTTTCTGGGGAAGTTATGTCATCTTCTTCACGTTACTCTGGACACATGTTTTCTTATTTGGAGTCATCACAGAGCCTGTATCTCAGAGGTCACCATATCTGACGAGTATGAGCCGTCAGAATGTGTGACCCCTCTGTAACTGCTTAATTATTGACTCAAACTTCATAATATTTTCTGGGGTAGATATGTCATCTCTTCACACAAATGTGGACACATGTTTTCTTATTTGGAGTCATCACAGAGCCTGTATCTCAGAGGTCACCATATCTGACGAGTATCAGCCGTCAGAATGTGTGACCCCACTGTAACTGCTGAATTAATAAGTCAAACTTCATAATATTTTCTGGAGTAGTTATGTCATCTCTTCACACAAATGTGGACACATGTTTTCTTATTTGGAGTCATCACATAGCCTGTATCTTCAGAGGTCACCATATCTGACGAGTATGAGCCGTCAGAATGTGTGACCCCACTGTAACTGCTTAATTATTGAGTCAAACTTCATAGTATTTTCCTGGGGTAGTTATGTCATCTCTTAACGTTACTCTGGACACATGTTTTCTCATTTGGAGTCATCCACAGAGCCTGTATCTCAGAGGTCACCATATCTGACGAGTATGAGCCGTCAGAATGTGTGACCCCACTGTAACTGCTGAATTAATAAGTCAAACTTCATAATATTTTCTGGGGTAGTTATGTCATCTCTTCACAAAAATGTGGACACATGTTTTCTTATTTGGAGTCATCACAGAGCCTGTATCTCAGAGGTCACCATATCTGACGAGTATGAGCCGTCAAAATGTGTGACCCCACTGTCACTGCTTAATTATTGAGTCAAACTTTATAATATTTTCTTTGGTAGTTATGTCATCTCTTCACACAAATGTGGACACATGTTTTCTTATTTGGAGTCATCAGAGCCTGTATCTCAGAGGTCACCATATCTGACGAGTATGAGCCGTCAGAATGTGTGACCCCACTGTAACTGCTTAATTAATAAGTCAAACTTCATAATATTTTCTGGAAGTAGTTATATCATCTCTTCAAACAAATGTGGACACATGTTTTCTTGTTTGGAGTCATCACAGAGCCTGTATCTGAGAGCTCACCATATCTGACGAGTATGAGTCCGTCAGAATGTGTGACCCCACTGTAACTGCTTAATTATTGAGTCAAACTTCATAGTATTTCCTGGGGTAGTTATGTCATCTCTTAACGTTACTCTGGACACATGTTTTCTTATTTGGAGTCATCACAATGCCTGTATCTCAGAGGTTACCATATCTGACGAGTATGAGCCGTCAGAATGTGTGACCCCACTGTAACTGCTTAATTATTGAGTCAAACTTCATAATATTTTCTGGGGTAGTTATGTCATCTAGTCGCGTTACTCTGGACACATGTTTTCTTATTTGGAGTCATCACAGAGCTTGTATCTCAAGAGGTCACCATATCTGACGAGTATGAGCCGTCAGAATGTGTGACCCCACTGTAACTGCTTAATTATTGAGTCAAACTTCATAATATTGTCTGGGGTAGTTATGTCATCTCTTCGCACAAATGTGGACACATGTATTCTTATTTGGAGTCATCACAGAGCCTGTATCTCAAGAGGTCACCATATCTGACGAGTATGAGCCGTCAGAATGTGTGAGCCCCACTGTAACTGCTGAATTAATGAGTCAAACTCATAATATTTTCTGGGGTAGTTATGTCATCTCTTCAACGTTACTCTGGACACATGTTTTCTTATTTGGAGTCATCACAATGCCTGTATCTCAGAGGTTACCATATCTGACGAGTGTGAGCCGTCAGAATGTGTGAGCCCACTGTAACTGCTGAATTAATGAGTCAAACTCCATACTATTTTCTGGGGTAGTTATGTCATCTCTTAACGTTACTCTGGACACATGTTTTCTTATTTGGAGTCATCACAATGCCTGTATCTCAGAGGTTACCATATCTGACGAGTGTGAGCCGTCAGAATGTGTGACCCCACTGTAACTGCTTAATTATTGAGTCAAACTTCATAATATTTTCTGGGGTAGTTATGTCATCTCTTCAGCGTTACTCTGGACACATGTTTTCTTATTTGGAGTCATCACAGAGCCTGTATCTCAGAGGTCACCATATCTGACGAGTATGAGCCGTCAGAATGTGTGACCCCACTGTAACTGCTTAATTATTGAGTCAAACTTCATAATATTTTCTGGGGTAGTATATGTCATCTCTTCACACAAATGTGGACACATGTTTTCTTATTTGGAGTCATCACAGAGCCTGTATCTCAAGAGGTCACCATATCTGACGAGTATGAGCCGTCAGAATGTGTGACCCCACTGTAACTGCTTAATTATTGAGTCAAACTTCATAATATTGTCTGGGGTAGTTATGTCATCTCTTCACACAAATGTGGACACATGTATTCTTATTTGGAGTCATCACAGAGCCTGTATCTCAAGAGGTCACCATATCTGACGAGTATGAGCCGTCAGAATGTGTGAGCCCACTGTAACTGCTGAATTAATGAGTCAAACTCCATACTATTTTCTGGGGTAGTTATGTCATCTCTTAACGTTACTCTGGACACATGTTTTCTTATTTGGAGTCATCACAGAGCCTGTATCTCAAGAGGTCACCATATCTGACGAGTATGAGCCGTCAGAATGTGTGACCCCACTGTAACTGCTGAATTAATGAGTCAAACTTCATAATATTTTCTGGGGTAGTTATGTCATCTCTTCACGTTACTCTGGACACATAGTTTTCTTATTTGGAGTCATCACAGAGCCTGTATCTCAGAGGTCACCATATCTGACGAGTATGAGCCGTCAGAATGTGTGACCCCACTGTAACTGCTTAATTATTGAGTCAAACTTCATAATATTATTTGGGGTAGTTATGTCATCTCTTCACACAAATGTGGACACATGTTTTCTTATTTGGAGTCATCACAGAGCCTGTATCCCAAGAGGTCACCATATCTGACGAGTATGAGCCGTCAGAATGTGTGACCCCACTGTAACTGCTGAATTAATGAGTCAAACTTCATAATATTTTCTGGGGTAGTTATGTCATCTCTTCATACAAATGTGGACACATGTTTTCTTATTTGGAGTCATCACAGATGCCTGTATCTTAGAGGTTACCATATCTGACGAGTATGAGCCGTCAGAATGTGTGACCCCACTGTAACTGCTTAATTATTGAGTCAAACTTCATACTATTTTCTGGGGTAGTTATGTCATCTCTTAACGTTACTCTGGACACATGTTTTCTTATTTGGAGTCATCACAGAGCCTGTATCTCAAGAGGTCACCATATCTGACGAGTATGAGCCGTCAGAATGTGTGACCCCACTGTAACTGCTGAATTAATGAGTCAAACTTCATAATATTTTCTGGGGTAGTTATGTCATCTCTTCACGTTACTCTGGACACATGTTTTCTTATTTAGAGTCATCACAGAGCCTGTATCTCAGAGGTCACCATATCTGACGAGTATGAGCCGTCAAAATGTGTGACCCCACTGTCACTGCTTAATTATTGAGTCAAACTTCATAATATTTTCTGGGGTAGTTATGTCATCTCTTAAAACAAATGTGGACACATGTTTTCTTATTTGGAGTCATCACAGAGGCTGTATCTCAGAGGTCACCATATCTGACGAGTATGAGCCGTCAGAATGTGTGACCCCACTGAAACTGCTAAATTTATGAGTCAAACTTCATAATATTTTCTGGGGTAGTTATGTCATCTCTTCACACAAATGTGGACACATGTTTTCTTATTTGGAGTCATCACAATGCCTGTATCTCAGAGGTTACCATATCTGACGAGTGTGAGCCGTCAGAATGTGTGACCCCACTGTAACTGCTTAATTATTGAGTCAAACTTCATAATATTGTCTGGGGTAGTTATGTCATCTCTTCGCACAAATGTGGACACATGTTTTCTTATTTGGAGTCATCACAGAGGCTGTATCTCAGAGGTCACCATATCTGACGAGTATGAGCCGTCAGAATGTGTGACCCCACTGAAACTGCTTAATTATTGAGTCAAACTTCATAATATTTTCTGGGGTAGTTATGTCATCTCTTCACACAAATGTGGACACATGTTTTCTTATTTGGAGTCATCACAATGCCTGTATCTCAGAGGTTACCATATCTGACGAGTGTGAGCCGTCAGAATGTGTGACCCCACTGTAACTGCTTAATTATTGAGGCAAACTTTATAATATTTTCTGGGGTAGTTATGTCATCTCTTCACACAAATGTGGACACATGTTTTCTTATTTGGAGTCATCAGAGCCTGTATCTCAGAGGTCACCATATCTGACAAATAATGAGCCGTCAGAATGTGTGACCCCACTGTAACTGCTTAATTAGTTGAGTCAAACTTCATAATAATTTCTGGGGTAGTTATGTCATCTCTTCAAACAAATGTGGACACATATTTTCTTATTTGGAGTCATCACAGTGCCGGTATCTTAGAGGTTACCATATCTGACGAGTATGAGCCGTCAGAATGTGTGACCCCACTGTAACTGCTTAATTATTGAGTCAAACTTCATAGTATTTTCTGGGGTAGTTATGTCATCTCTTAACGTTACTCTGGACACATGTTTTCTTATTTGGAGTCATCACAGAGCCTGTATCTCAGAGGTCACCATATCTGACGAGTATGAGCCGTCAGAATGTGTGACCCCACTGTAACTGCTAATTTAATAAGTCAAACTTCATAATATTTTCTGGGGTAGTTATGTCATCTCTTCACACAAACGTGGACACATGTTTTTTTATTTGGAGTCATCACAAAGCCTGTATCTCAGAGGTCACCATATCTGACGAGTATGAGCCGTCAGAATGTGTGACCCCACTGTAACTGCTAAATTAATAAGTCAAACTTCATAATATTTTCTGGGGAAGTTATGTCATTCTCTTCACGTTACTCTGGACACATGTTTTCTTATTTGGAGTAATCACAGAGCTTGTATCTCAGAGGTCACCATATCTGACGAGTATGAGCCGTCAGAATGTGTGACCCCACTGTAACTGCTTAATTATTGAGTCAAACTTCATAATATTTTCTGGGGTAGATTATGTCATCTCTTCACACAAATGTGGACACATGTTTTCTTATTTGGAGTCATCACAGAGCCTGTATCTCAGAGGTCACCATATCTGACGAGTATGAGCCGTCAGAATGTGTGACCCCACTGTAACTGCTGAATTAATAAGTCAAACTTCATAATATTTTCTGGGCTAGTTATATCATCTCTTCAAACAAATGTGGACACATGTTTTCTTATTTGGAGTCATCACAGAGCCTGTATTCTCAGAGGTCACCATATCTGACGAGTATGAGCCGTCAGAATGTGTGACCCCACTGTAACTGCTTAATTATTGAGTCAAACTTCATAAGTATTTTCTGGGGTAGTTATGTCATCTCTTCACGTTACTCTGGACACATGTTTTCTTATTTGGAGTCATCACAGAGCCTGTATCTCAGAGGTCACCATATCTGACGAGTATGAGCCGTCAGAATGTGTGACCCCACTGTAACTGCTGAATTAATGAGTCAAACTTCATAATATTTTCTGGGGTAGTTATGTCATCTCTTCACACAAATCGTGGACACATGTTTTCTTATTTGGAGTCATCACAGAGCCTGTATCTCAGAGGTCACCATATCTGACGAGTATGAGCCGTCAGAATGTGTGACCCCACTGTAACTGCTGAATTAATGAGTCAAACTTCATAATATTTTCTGGAGTAGTTATGTCATCTCTTCAAACAAATGTGGACACATGTTTTCTTATTTGGAGTCATCACAGAGCCTGTATCTTCAGAGGTCACCATATCTGACGAGTATGAGCCGTCAGAATGTGTGACCCCACTGTAACTGCTTAATTATTGAGTCAAACTTCATAATATTTTCTGGGGTAGTTATGTCATCTCTTCAACGTTACTCTGGACACATGTTTTCTTATTTGGAGTCATCACAGAGCCTGTATCTCAGAGGTCACCATATCTGACGAGTATGAGCCGTCAGAATGTGTGACCCCACTGTAACTGCTAATTAATGAGTCAAACTTCATAATATTATTTGGGGTAGTTATGTCATCTCTTCACACAAACGTGGACACATGTTTTCTTATTTGGAGTCATCACAGAGCCTGTATCTCAGAGGTCACCATATCTGACGAGTATGAGCCGTCAGAATGTGTGACCCCACTGTAACTGCTGAATTAATGAGTCAAACTTCATAATATTTTCTGGGGTAGTTATGTCATCTCTTCACGTTACTCTGGACACATGTTTTCTTATTTAGAGTCATCACAGAGCCTGTATCTCAGAGGTCACCATATCTGACGAGTATGAGCCGTCAAAATGTGTGACCCCACTGTCACTGCTTAATTATTGAGTCAAACTTCATAATATTTTCTGGGGTAGTTATGTCATCTCTTAAAACAAATGTGGACACATGTTTTCTTATTTGGAGTCATCACAGAGGCTGTATCTCAGAGGTCACCATATCTGACGAGTATGAGCCGTCAGAATGTGTGACCCCACTGAAACTGCTTAATTATTGAGTCAAACTTCATAATATTTTCTGGGGTAGTTATGTCATCTCTTCACACAAATGTGGACACATGTTTTCTTATTTGGAGTCATCACAATGCCTGTATCTCAGAGGTTACCATATCTGACGAGTGTGAGCCGTCAGAATGTGTGACCCCACTGTAACTGCTTAATTATTGAGTCAAACTTCATAATATTGTCTGGGGTAGTTATGTCATCTCTTCGCACAAATGTGGACACATGTTTTCTTATTTGGAGTCATCACAGAGGCTGTATCTCAGAGGTCACCATATCTGACGAGTATGAGCCGTCAGAATGTGTGACCCCACTGAAACTGCTTAATTTATGAGTCAAACTTCATAATATTTTCTGGGGTAGTTATGTCATCTCTTCACACAAATGTGGACACATGTTTTCTTATTTGGAGTCATCACAATGCCTGTATCTCAGAGGTTACCATATCTGACGAGTGTGAGCCGTCAGAATGTGTGACCCCACTGTAACTGCTTAATTATTGAGGCAAACTTTATAATATTTTCTGGGGTAGTTATGTCATCTCTTCACACAAATGTGGACACATGTTTTCTTATTTGGAGTCATCAGAGCCTGTATCTCAGAGGTCACCATATCTGACAAATAAGAGCCGTCAGAATGTGTGACCCCACTGTAACTGCTTAATTGTTGAGTCAAACTTCATAATAATTTCTGGGGTAGTTATGTCATCTCTTCAAACAAATGTGGACACATATTTTCTTATTTGGAGTCATCACAGTGCCGGTATTTTAGAGGTTACCATATCTGACGAGTATGAGCCGTCAGAATGTGTGACCCCACTGTAACTGCTTAATTATTGAGTCAAACTTCATAGTATTTTCTGGGGTAGTTATGTCATCTCTTAACGTTACTCTGGACACATGTTTTCTTATTTGGAGTCATCACAGAGCCTGTATCTCAGAGGTCACCATATCTGACGAGTATGAGCCGTCAGAATGTGTGACCCCACTGTAACTGCTAATTTAATAAGTCAAACTTCATAATATTTTCTGGGGTAGTTATGTCATCTCTTCACACAAACGTGGACACATGTTTTTTTATTTGGAGTCATCACAAAGCCTGTATCTCAGAGGTCACCATATCTGACGAGTATGAGCCGTCAGAATGTGTGACCCCACTGTAACTGCTAAATTAATAAGTCAAACTTCATAATATTTTCTGGGGAAGTTATGTCATTTCTTCACGTTACTCTGGACACATGTTTTCTTATTTGGAGTAATCACAGAGCTTGTATCTCAGAGGTCACCATATCTGACGAGTATGAGCCGTCAGAATGTGTGACCCCTCTGTAACTGCTTAATTATTGACTCAAACTTCATAATATTTTCTGGGGTAGATATGTCATCTCTTCACACAAATGTGGACACATGTTTTCTTATTTGGAGTCATCACAGAGCCTGTATCTCAGAGGTCACCATATCTGACGAGTATCAGCCGTCAGAATGTGTGACCCCACTGTAACTGCTGAATTAATAAGTCAAACTTCATAATATTTTCTGAAGTAGTTATATCATCTCTTCAAACAAATGTGGACACATGTTTTCTTATTTGGAGTCATCACAGTGCCGGTATTTTAGAGGTTACCATATCTGACGAGTATGAGCCGTCAGAATGTGTGACCCCACTGTAACTGCTTAATTATTGAGTCAAACTTCATAGTATTTTCTGGGGTAGTTATGTCATCTCTTAACGTTACTCTGGACACATGTTTTCTTATTTGGAGTCATCACAGAGCCTGTATCTCAGAGGTCACCATATCTGACGAGTATGAGCCGTCAGAATGTGTGACCCCACTGTAACTGCTAATTTAATAAGTCAAACTTCATAATATTTTCTGGGGTAGTTATGTCATCTCTTCACACAAACGTGGACACATGTTTTTTATTTGGAGTCATCACAAAGCCTGTATCTCAGAGGTCACCATATCTGACGAGTATGAGCCGTCAGAATGTGTGACCCCACTGTAACTGCTAAATTAATAAGTCAAACTTCATAATATTTTCTGGGGAAGTTATGTCATTTCTTCACGTTACTCTGGACACATGTTTTCTTATTTGGAGTAATCACAGAGCTTGTATCTCAGAGGTCACCATATCTGACGAGTATGAGCCGTCAGAATGTGTGACCCCTCTGTAACTGCTTAATTATTGACTCAAACTTCATAATATTTTCTGGGGTAGATATGTCATCTCTTCACACAAATGTGGACACATGTTTTCTTATTTGGAGTCATCACAGAGCCTGTATCTCAAGAGGTCACCATATCTGACGAGTATGAGCCGTCAGAATGTGTGACCCCACTGTAACTGCTGAATTAATGAGTCAAACTTCATAGTATTTCCTGGGGTAGTTATGTCATCTCTTAACGTTACTCTGGACACATGTTTTCTTATTTGGAGTCATCACAGAGCCTGTATCTGAGAGCTCACCATATCTGACGAGTATGAGTCGTCAGAATGTGTGACCCCACTGTAACTGCTTAATTATTGAGTCAAACTTCATAGTATTTCCTGGGGTAGTTATGTCATCTCTTAACGTTACTCTGGACACATGTTTTCTTATTTGGAGTCATCACAGAGCCTGTATCTCAGAGGTCACCATATCTGACGAGTGTGAGCCGTCAGAATGTGTGACCCCACTGTAACTGCTGAATTAATGAGTCAAACTTCATAATATTTTCTGGGGTAGTTATGTCATCTCTTCACACAAATGTGGACACATGTTTTCTTATTTGGAGTCATCACATTGCCGGTATTTTAGAGGTTACCATATCTGACGAGTATGAGCCGTCAGAATGTGTGACCCCACTGTAACTGCTTAATTATTGAATCAAACTTCATAGTATTTTCCGGGGTAGTTATGTCATCTCTTAACGTTACTCTGGACACATGTTTTCTCATTTGGAGTCATCACAGAGCCTGTATCTCAGAGGTCACCATATCTGACGAGTATGAGCCGTCAGAATGTGTGACCCCACTGTAACTGCTGAATTAATAAGTCAAACTTCATAATATTTTCTGGGGTAGTTATGTCATCTCTTCACACAAATGTGGACACATGTTTTTTTATTTGGAGTCATCACAAAGCCTGTATCTCAGAGGTCACCATATCTGACGAGTATGAGCCGTCAAAATGTGTGACCCCACTGTCACTGCTGAATTAATGAGTCAAACTTCATAATATTTTCTGGGGTAGTTATGTCATCTAGTCACGTTACTCTGGACACATGTTTTCTTATTTGGAGTCATCACAGAGCCTGTATCCCAGAGGTCACCATATCTGACGAGTATGAGCCGTCAGAATGTGTGACCCCACTGTAACTGCTTAATTAATAAGTCAAACTTCATAATATTTTCTGAAGTAGTTATATCATCTCTTCAAACAAATGTGGACACATGTTTTCTTGTTTGGAGTCATCACAGAGCCTGTATCTGAGAGCTCACCATATCTGACGAGTATGAGTCGTCAGAATGTGTGACCCCACTGTAACTACTTAATTATTGAGTCAAACTTCATAGTATTTCCTGGGGTAGTTATGTCATCTCTTAACGTTACTCTGGACACATGTTTTCTTATTTGGAGTCATCACAGAGCCTGTATCTGAGAGCTCACCATATCTGACGAGTATGAGTCGTCAGAATGTGTGACCCCACTGTAACTGCTTAATTATTGAGTCAAACTTCATAGTATTTCCTGGGGTAGTTATGTCATCTCTTAACGTTACTCTGGACACATGTTTTCTTATTTGGAGTCATCACAGAGCCTGTATCTCAGAGGTCACCATATCTGACGAGTGTGAGCCGTCAGAATGTGTGACCCCACTGTAACTGCTGAATTAATAAGTCAAACTTCATAATATTTTCTGGGGTAGTTATGTCATCTCTTCGAACTAATGTGGACACATGTTTTCTTATTTGGAGTCATCACAGAGTCTGTATCTCAGAGGTCACCATATCTGACGAGTATGAGCCGTCAGAATGTGTGACCCCACTGTAACTGCTTAATTATTGAGTCAAACTTCATAATATTTTCTGGGGTAGTTATGTCATCTCTTAAAACAAATGTGGACACATGTTTTCTTATTTGGAGTCATCACAGAGGCTGTATCTCAAGAGGTCACCATATCTGACGAGTATGAGCCGTCAGAATGTGTGACCCCACTGTAACTGCTTAATTATTGAGTCAAACTTCATAATATTTTCTGGGGTAGTTATGTCATCTCTTCACACAAATGTGGACACATGTTTTCTTATTTGGAGTCATCACAGATGCCTGTATCTCAGAGGTTCACCATATCTGACGAGTAGTGAGCCGTCAGAATGTGTGACCCCACTGTAACTGCTTAATTAATGAGTCAAACTTCATAATATTTTCTGGGGTAGTTATGTCATCTCTTCACTATAATGTGGACACATGTTTTCTTATTTGGAGTCATCACAGAGCCTGTATCTCAAGAGGTCACCATATCTGACGAGTATGAGCCGTCAGAATGTGTGACCCCACTGTAACTGCTTAATTATTGAGTCAAACTTCATAATATTTTCTGGGGTAGTTATGTCATCTCTTCACACAAATGTGGACACATGTTTTCTTATTTGGAGTCATCACAGAGCCTGTATCTCAAGAGGTCACCATATCTGACGAGTATGAGCCGTCAGAATGTGTGACCCCACTGTAACTGCTGAATTAATGAGTCAAACTTCATAATATTGTCTGGGGTAGTTATGTCATCTCTTACGCTACAATGTGGACACATGTTTTCTTATTTGGAGTCATCACAGAGCCTGTATCTCAAGAGGTCACCATATCTGACGAGTATGAGCCGTCAGAATGTGTGACCCCACTGTAACTGCTGAATTAATGAGTCAAACTTCATAATATTTTCTGGGGTAGTTATGTCATCTCTTCACGTTACTCTGGACACATGTTTTCTTATTTGGAGTCATCACAGAGCCTGTATCTCAAGAGGTCACCATATCTGACGAGTATGAGCCGTCAGAATGTGTGACCCCACTGTAACTGCTGAATTAATGAGTCAAACTTCATAATATTTTCTGGGGTAGTTATGTCATCTCTTCACGTACAATCTGGACACATAGTTTTCTTATTTGGAGTCATCACAGAGCCTGTATCTCAGAGGTCACCATATCTGACGAGTATGAGCCGTCAGAATGTGTGACCCCACTGTAACTGCTGAATTATTGAGTCAAACTTCATAATATTTTCTGGGGTAGTTATGTCATCTCTTCACACAAATGTGGGCACATGTTTTCTTATTTGGAGTCATCACAGTGCCGGTATTTTAGAGGTTACCATATCTGACGAGTATGAGCCGTCAGAATGTGTGACCCCACTGTAACTGCTTAATTATTGAGTCAAACTTCATACTATTTTCTGGGGTAGTTATGTCATCTCTTAACGTTACTCTGGACAAATGTCTTCTTATTTGGAGTCATCACAGAGCCTGTATCTCAAGAGGTCACCATATCTGACGAGTATGAGCCGTCAGAATGTGTGACCCCACTGTAACTGCTGAATTAATGAGTCAAACTTCATAATATTTTCTGGGGTAGTTATGTCATCTCTTCACGTTACTCTGGACACATGTTTTCTTATTTAGAGTCATCACAGAGCCTGTATCTCAGAGGTCACCATATCTGACGAGTATGAGCCGTCAAAATGTGTGACCCCACTGTCACTGCTTAATTATTGAGTCAAACTTCATAATATTTTCTGGGGTAGTTATGTCATCTCTTAAAACAAATGTGGACACATGTTTTCTTATTTGGAGTCATCACAGAGGCTGTATCTCAGAGGTCACCATATCTGACGAGTATGAGCCGTCAGAATGTGTGACCCCACTGAAACTGCTTAATTTTTGAGTCAAACTTCATAATATTTTCTGGGGTAGTTATGTCATCTCTTCACACAAATGTGGACACATGTTTTCTTATTTGGAGTCATCACAATGCCTGTATCTCAGAGGTTACCATATCTGACGAGTGTGAGCCGTCAGAATGTGTGACCCCACTGTAACTGCTTAATTATTGAGTCAAACTTCATAATATTGTCTGGGGTAGTTATGTCATCTCTTCGCACAAATGTGGACACATGTTTTCTTATTTGGAGTCATCACAGAGGCTGTATCTCAGAGGTCACCATATCTGACGAGTATGAGCCGTCAGAATGTGTGACCCCACTGAAACTGCTTAATTTTTGAGTCAAACTTCATAATATTTTCTGGGGTAGTTATGTCATCTCTTCATACAAATGTGGACACATGTTTTCTTATTTGGAGTCATCACAGTGCCGGTATTTTAGAGGTTACCATATCTGACGAGTATGAGCCGTCAGAATGTGTGACCCCACTGTAACTGCTTAATTATTGAGTCAAACTTCATACTATTTTCTGGGGTAGTTATGTCATCTCTTAACGTTACTCTGGACACATGTTTTCTTATTTGGAGTCATCACAGAGCCTGTATCTCAGAGGTCACCATATCTGACGAGTATGAGCCGTCAGAATGTGTAACCCCATTGTCACTGCTTAATTATTGAGTCAAACTTCATAGTATTTCCTGGGGTAGTTATGTCATCTCTTAACGTTACTCTGGACACATGTTTTCTTATTTGGAGTCATCACAGAGCCTGTATCTCAGAGGTCACCATATCTGACGAGTATGAGCCGTCAGAATGTGTGACCCCTCTGTAACTGCTGAATTAATAAGTCAAACTTCATAATATTTTCTGGGGTAGTTATGTCATCTCTTCGAACAAATGTGGACACATGTTTTCTTAATTGGAGTCATCACAGAGGCTGTATCTCAGAGGTCACCATATCTGACGAGTATGAGCCGTCAGAATGTGTGACCCCACTGTAACTGCTTAATTATTGAGTCAAACTTCATAATATTTTCTGGGGTAGTTATGTCATCTCTTCAAACAAATGTGGACACATGTTTTCTTATTTGGAGTCATCACAGAGCCTGTATCTTAGAGGTCACCATATCTGACGAGTATGAGCCGTCAGAATGTGTGACCCCACTGTTATTACTTGCTGAATATTTGCACTTTTTGCACCTTTTTGGCGTTAATTTGCATCATTTTGGGTTTACATACGAACGATTTCCTCCGAGAGTTTACACCCGATCGATTTCAAATTCAGGCAAATGGATCCTAACACCTGTGTGGTCCTTCGGTATCAGAATCAAGAGTTTTCGTGAAACTACCTGGGCGTGAGCTGCCCTCCATTTTGGGCGATTTTCTTGAAAATGGAAAATGCTATAACTGCAAGAAACATTGATATTTCTGGCTGGAATTCAATATTCTTGATGCTAGTATAGGCCTTTTAGGATTAAAATGCAGTGATTCAATATATATGTATATATAGCGCCACCTATTGGCAAAGGTTTACACTTTTATGTGAGTTACCTCCTAATTCCAATGCTTCCTAATGGCATTTTGGCTCAATAGCTTCTCCTACACATATTCACAAATAGTCCCAGCAACTGCGCTACACATTATCATGAAGCAGAACAGCAGCTGCTCTGATCCAGCTGGATTTAATGCTACCTAATGGCATTTTGGCTCAATAGCTTCTCCTACACATATTCACAAATAGTCCCAGCAACTGCGCTACACATTATCATGAAGCAGCCCAGCAGCTG
>JAHWDR010000130.1:0-49331 GCA_021346845.1 Apeltes quadracus
TGGATCAGGGGGAAATTGAACCAATAATGATTAATGGAAGGTTTCGTCCAAATCTGACTGAGCGTTTAGGAGAAATGGCCAAAAACGTGTTTTTTACAAAATTCAAAAATTATAAACAAACAAACAGTAGTGCAATTTGTATTTGTTTTTATTTCCACCAAAAGGAATGAAAATTGAAAATAAAAAAAATGTTCCATGGGCAGATGTTATTTAAAATCTGAACAATTTATCATTATAAAAAGCATTGGTTGTGCAGGACTCATAAAGCCTTTCATGTAAAATCCAAAAAAAGTAGCAGGACACGGCAGGGAATCGAACCCCGTCCCAGTAAACTAGGAGTTACATTACCTGTGTCTTTTTTATTTTTAGGCTACATGAAAGGTAAAGCAAAACCTGCATTAGCAACAGCATATGAAATGAGGGCATAATAACAATATATTATCTTTAAAAATGTGATGAAAATAAATTAGTGCTTTATATATTAAGTGCTATAAATTACAGTAAATGTTTGCTACAATGATGTTGTAATGCAGGAAACATTTTAATGTTTTAGTGTTTTTTTTTAATACAGCTCACATTAAAGAACATACAACTCTGAAAAATATGTACGGGAAACATGAAAAATCATTCTTGAAAGAGGTATCCCTTGAATTTGATCAATACATCTCACATTCAATAATATACAACTCTGAAAGACATTTACAAAAAAATAAAAAATAAATAAAAGTTAATTTTTGTCTATTTGAATGTTTTTTAAACACAATATTTAAAAATAAAGAACATACAACTCTGAAAACATGTACAGGAAACATGAAAAAACATTCTTGGAATACATAAATAAAGAACAAACATTATATTAAAGCTAAAACTGTTACAAGTCTGAAGTTATTCTGCCAAGTCGTCATCAGCTATACTTTTAAAAGAACGCCCTCATGATCACTGAAATATGTCGGCACCATCATTGATTCAACATGATAATGTGTTGTTTTAACATACACATGATCTATTAGTGTGCCTCTCTCTGTTGTGGGTTGTGTGACAACCTGAACATATCCTTTCCCAGTAATATATTTGCAGATTATTGATGATTTCAAAATGTCATCATTGAAATCTCCCATGACAGCAATCGTTTTACTTCTTGCATCATCAAGCCAATCGAGTAATTTTCCTAGGTGTTCTTTAAACAAAGACATTGTATAAGATGGTGGTCTGTAAAGGATTGCTATAATGATGTTGTAGGTTACACAGTTGTACACTAAACATTCTAAATTTACATGTGGTACTTTCAAAATATTGTATGTCAAACTGTCTGCACTATACATGCCAACACCACCATGTTGTTGATCTTGCAAAGCAACCAATGCAGGGTTGTTGCTGCTGTACGACAAACTTTGAGGACAGCTGTCAAAGGTGTAACCGTTAAGGTTTACAGAGTCTAGTGACAAGGAAGCAGTGAGCCAGGTTTCTGTAACAGCAATGCAGTTAAGATGCAACTGCTGTGTACACAATGCCAAATCTGATACATGTCGAGTCAGATTCTGCACGTTCATCAAAAACACAGTGAAAGTATGTGTATTCAACAAGTGTCTCGTTGGATTTTCCACCAGAAATGGCTGCATACTTTGCATTACATCTTTAATGTTGTTCCTGCAATATATGTTTTTTTATTCAAAACCTTGAATAATCAACCCGGACAAACTTCTGACACGACTCAATGCCACATATGCCTGTCCTGGTAAAAATATTCTCTCGAGACAAACTACAGCGCTGTTAACTGTAATGCCTTGTACTTTATGCACTGTGCAAGGCCAAGCAAGTTTAAGTGGAAATTGGCGACGCATTCCACCTTTATTGGTTACTCTTTCTTCTTCTGGTTCAATAGCTGTAGAGCCCATGGCAACTGCTGAAGCATTTCAACAACACTTCCTCCTCTGTGCACCAATTTCATTGTCATCAAATTTCACATACACAGTTTGAGGAAAATGATTGTTATCGCCACACACCATATGTGTTACGCTGCCACACACCCCATTAACCAGACAATCCATTAGATCTAAATTCTTACACACGTGCGTCTTTCCCCAAAAGCAGCGTTTCAGCCAAACATGTGTCATAGGATTTAGCATGATGTCCTTTCATTAACTCAAGCTTGCCTGTTTTTTTACTATTTACAAAATCTTGTGCGTTTATAACTACATGGTCAGGACAACTCTGAAGAAGCTGCTCAACGTTGTGCTCATTTACTTGTCTATTTGTAGGGAATATGTGTAAAGCTGAGGTAAGTTCACCCGTTTCACAACTTTTCAATAACCCAACGTCTCTGTCCAGCATCGGGGTCCCTTTGGAATGTGTTCTTAGCAACTGAGCAAATACCTAATCTTTCTGGCGAACAATAGTTTTTAACTCCACAACCCTGAATATGCTGGACCACAGATCTACACCAGCATCAGTGACGTACAAGGTTTCCCTTTCACCGGCGGCAACTGGAAGAAATCTCCAACAGCAATCACACAAACATTTCCAAACGGGGAATCGCCAGATTGTTTAATCTGTTGTAACCTGCCATGGATATAAGCCAACAGTTTATGATCAACCATGGAGATTTCATCAATTATCATAATCTGCAACCTACTATATTTAGCATATTTATATTTATTTTCTTCCCCTAGGGGCGTGTAAGGCAAGCGTACATCTTTCCCAATGCTAAACGTGCTGTGAATAGTAGCTGCGTGTAAATTATATGCAGGTATCCCTGTAGGAGCAGTTAACAAAACACAAATGCCGTCAGGATGAGGACATACTGTTGACAATAACCTCATTGCCTCATACTGAATAGCCTTTATTAGATTACTTTTACCTGTTCTTGCACCACCTGTGATGAAAACATGGAATGGGTCTGGCTTTTTCCCCATTATCTTCTCCAAACACCACTTTCTAACTTGATAAAAAATCCACATTTGTGTCTCATTCAGAGATCGAAGTAATGCCAGACCATCACTTCTGCACATTATGTTATTTTTCTTCTCTAGATGTGCAACTTGCTCCCTACTCACCCCTAAATCAGGAATATTTTCCACGAGCTCATCAACTACAATTTCATCCTTTGGCTGAAAGAGCCTCCTTTATTGCTGTCAGAATTTTTGATGCCTGTTCTTTTTCTTCCTTCTGGAATTGTTTCCACCCCTCTTTCTGGCATTCACAATGGGCTGTACTATAGATCACATCTACATTACACCTCCAATTTTTCTTGCCATCATCTTCCCGGCATATAAATGTTCAAGCTGATGCTGGCCTGGGAAAATTGAAACGACAAACAGTTTTTTTTTACACGTTTTTGAATGTCGCTTGGAATGTTGTTGTACAGACGTCACGGTGTCCTTTAACGGTTCATCTTGTGATGGTAATTCACACAAAATTACAAAATTATCAATAAATGCAATTACCTCAGCATCTGTGTTTTTATCAATTAACGGTGCATCCTCAATCCAAAACAGGCAATGAACATGTGGTGAGCCCCGTTGCTGGAATTCCACCCTATAAAAGTAGTAGTTTTATTTTGCCAATCGGATGAGATACATGACCTGAGTACTTCCTTCAAAAAACAATGCCAACGATAATCAAACATTCTCGCTGCAGTAACAGGATTGTGACGTAAAAGGTCACATCTGTCTGCCCATTCCAATTGCTCAAGTGTTTCTGTTCTGCCGTCCTGTTTCAAAATGCTATGAAGAAGATTTTTCCAACTCAGACATGTACTGGGCAAAAATAAATTACTCAACATTTTGTGCAAATCTTCCATCCGCATGGAAAATCCTGTTATTAAAATAACGCGACAATGTCAGACGATGCAGTCGGCAATCACGGTATGTTGGAAATCCGTTTGGGAATAAAACTGGGAAGCATTTGGCTTCATTTGAATGATCAGAAAGCAATCTAACCGGATTATTGCCCTCAGCTGGTGCTACATTCAAAACATCATCAAAATATTGATCAAGCGCTTCCTGACCAATATCAACAGGCATGAGACACGTGTCCTGAAACATAGAATGTTGCTGCCTGTCATGCAAAAGTTCATCTTCTCCATCATCTGCAGATGCGTCACCAGTGTTGACATTTGTTTCAGTCTCTTTAGCTAAAACCTACAATCTTGTTCCTTACAAAATTCATTTTGCCACACATCATTAAATTCTACATCTTTATAATGTACATTTGTCTGTTTTAAATATAGCAAAGCTTTCCTTATGTGCATTGTGTCAACATATTTAAATTCATAATGCCTTTAAAAGTTAGCTTACGCTTTAATTTAACAGGCATCAATGATCCTTCCATGTTGGAACGGGGAAGCAAGTTGTTAGTCTGCACTATATTTGCTGGAACACATGTAACCGGTCCATGTACTCCATTTTGACCACCTATAAGCAATGCCAAAACTTTCATAAATGGTATATTGAAGGCAATCAAATGTTGTTCTAAGCTGTTTAGACACGCCAATTCTGCCGGAATGGGATGAACTGCCAAATTGTTTATTTCCGATTCAGGTGGTGTGATACCTCTATTGATCTTAGAATGACAACTGCAACAAATCCACAACTTACCTCTTGCTGTACCCAACCATTGACATGGCATTTTGCAATCCTTATTACATTTGTGTAATATTTTTCAGTTATACATGTGTCTGCAATTAAAGCGGTTGCTTTACTCTGTTTATAATCCTCTCTTTTACAATGTACAACCTGCTGTTTAAACAACATTCTATGGCAAACACAACACACAAAACCCGGCCCATCTTTAACTTTATCCAAAAACTGCTGCATTGCAAAATCAAACTGCGCCGCCCTTTCTGTCTTTTCATCCTCAATGTATTACTTCTTTTAACCTTATGCGCAGGATCTCTATGATACTTACCTGTACTCATAGCTTTAACTCTTTCCCCTGTGCATTAGTGCATCAGTCTGATACTTTGCAAGATTAGTTTCCTTCACTTTGTCCCTGTGGAATAAATCTGTGGCATATTTTGCAATACTCATTTCCTTCACTTTGTACCGGTGCAATACATCAGTCTTATATTTCTGTATACTTTTTTTTCTATTTTTCTCCCTGACCTACAAATTGGTCTGATATTCATGAACATTCTGCCTGTCCTGATATTTCATTTTCTTTTGGACAGTATTTTTCCTCTTCAAATACTCAGTTTTACTTGAACATTTACTGTCTGAAACATCAACATCTGCATTCTCTTCCTTTAGTTTTGAATTCCTTGTAGTCATATCATGTGTCTCCAATACATTACCTATCACGCACAAATCACAACCATCCTTATTACCAACATCTTTGACACAAATTACTGGCTCAAAATGATGATTCTGATGTGTTAAGTAGATACCTTCATTTGTCGTTGAACTGATGCTAACGTATGTGTGCCATCGTTTACCACTGTATGTAAATATGTTTACTCCAAAAGTGTTTGCTGTTGATTGTATTTGAAAGTCTGTGACAATAGTTCCAACAAACCCCATTCTAGTGTTGCTAATATATTCTCCCACAGAATCATATGTTTTTCCAAAAGATTTCAGCTCCTCGACAGTATAGCTCTTCATGTACTTGACAATTCCCCGTCTAATCTTCAGATGCCTTTTCTGCGAACCACTAATAGCATGACACACTGATCTAAAAAAGCTGTTATCGTCCTCTACAATTTCATTTGTCTTACACAAAACACCTGAAGATTGATAAACTGTATCCATAGGAACGTTGTGTTTCTCAAAGTCAATTTCACATTGACTACACAACCGCATAGCAAATTCTGAAGAAACAGGAGTAAATGTAATCTCCCCAGCCACGTCCATAACATCACACTCTGCCTCTGTTTTAATCTGCACGTTACTATGGCGTAGATCTGTTCCGTCATCTGATTCAGCCCCATTCCCACTAACAAACTCACCATCTGAAGGAATGATTTCCATTTGTGATCTAGTATTGTACAAAGTATTGGGTTTGCATATGCCATAACAGCTTTTCATTTCGGGTTGATGAACGCAAACTACATTTTCATAATGGTCACCAGCACAGTTTTCCAAGTAAATGCCCTGTTCAGAATGCATTTCGATCTCGGTTGGACTTGCAGGAGTCTCAGTGACACGAACACCACTTATTTCAAAATTCAATTCAATTAATTTTATTTTGTATAGCCCAAAATCGCAAATTACAAATTTGCCTCGGAGGGCTTTACAGTCTGTACACATGCAACATCCTCTGTCCCAAGACCCTCACATCGGCACAGGAAAAACTCAATGAAAAAACCCTTCCAGGGAAAAATGGGAAGAAACCTTAGGGAGAACGTCATAGGAGGGATCCCTCTCCCGGGATGGACAGACTGCAATGGATGTCATGTGTACAGAATGACTCATACAGATGTAGAATACATTCAATTTCTATAACAGAAATTATTCAAAGAATTCCAAGTAGCCGGCCAGGTGTACGACAGGACCACTGCAGGGGCCACCACCATCAGATCGAACCACCATCCACAGAAGACTGTGGGGAGGGAAAGCAAAGATTTTAGGAAAGGGTAATAGTGATATGAATCATATTTAAAATTATGATGATGATGATGATGATGATGATGATGATGATGATGATGACGGCAGCAGCAGGTGCCAGCAGGACCACGGCCGGAGTCAGGACCAGGGTCCTGACGGAACTACGATCTGCAGAGACCTGCTCGGCGAGAAAGCACAAAGAACTCCCGGGAAGGAGCTGAATTAGTCATGTGCATTAATGCAACGTGGATTTTAGTAAAAGGGGAGAGAGAGAGAGAGAGAGAGAGAGAGAGAGAGAGAGAGAGATTTTTGAAAAAACCTTTATTTTACATAAAAGCAATATCAATGTTATTTATTCTAACAGATATGTATATATATTATATATATTATATATAATCAATTTCTCCGCCGCACTCCTCCAGCAGCTCCTCTCCATCCCTCCTCCGCGCTCAGGATGCTCCTCAGCTGGACGCCTCACTCGGTCCCAGTTGTGGTGCTCCCTCCTTCCCGGTTGATCCTTAGTAGTAGCTTCCTCAGCCTGTAGACCTCCTGCTGGGTGAATTCTCCAGCGCCCTTCTTTGTGCTCCCCCGTCTGGCGGTGCGAGCAAATTTCTCGACGTCTGAAAAATAATCATCCAACTTCACCCCCCTCTCGTTCTTGGTGGCGTGCAGGAACCCCTTCACCTGCCCCACGCCGTACCTGCTGGTGGCCGTCCCGCCAGAGGAGACGCTGATGGCAGAGCCCCACCCCGAAGAGGACTCGGACTCTCCACCTGCCGTCTCCCCTTTGCTCGTCGCCCCCCCCCCTCTTTGGCTGAGAGCCTCCCCTACTGCTCCTCGTCTTCCTCTTTCTCTGGGGGACCTTAAAGCTCACCCCCCCCTCCTCCTCCATCTCACTATCCGAGATCGCCATCCCACCCACAAGCGCCCCACAAACTCCTTCACCATCATCCCCTGTGTTCACCCGATGCACACCACTCATCCCCTCATTCGCGCCGTCACACACACTTGCCCGCTGGGCTACATTCAACCCCCCATCCACTCCTACACTCACGTCCTCCCCCACTTGGCTGACCGGCTGGGCCTCACCCCTCTCCATACTCACCCCCTCACCCACCTGACCAACAGGCTGGGCCTCACTTACCCCCGCACTTACCCCCTCACCCATCTGACCAACCGGCTCGGCCCCACTCACCCCCTCACCGACTAGCTGGGCCTTGCCCATCTCCAAGCTCACCCCCGCACTCACCCCCTCACCCATCTGACCAACCGGCTCGGCCCCACTCACCCCCTCACCGACTAGCTGGGCCTTGCCCATCTCCAAGCTCACCCCCGCACTCACCCCCTCACCCATCTGACCAACCGGCTCGGCCCCACTCACCCCCTCACCGACTAGCTGGGCCTCACTCACCTCCTCACCAACCTGCTGGGCCCCCCCAGCAGCCTCCTGGGTCTGGCCCTGACCGGAGGTCTTTTTACCCTGGCACACTCTCGCCTGGTGTCCGTCCCTGCCACATCGGAAGCACCTCCCGTCATCCGCTGTGGCAAACGTGATGTAGTCCACCCCCTCGATCCTCACCTTAATCACCAGGTTCAGGGCCTGGTCCTTGGTGAGGACCATGTGCACCTGCCTCCTGTGTGACACCACGTGTTTTAGCAAAGGTGACCTGCACCCCGAGGACACCTTTGTCATTAGTGACACCACTCTCCCGTGCTTCGCCAACTCGCCGAGCAGCGCAGAGTCCGGCACGAACGGCGGAACATTCGCCACCGTGACTCTGACAGCCGGCTCGGCGAGCGGCAGCACGGGCACGCGCGTGCCGCGCACCACCACGCCGCTCGCCACCACCTCGCGCGCCTTCTCCACGCTGTCCACGAAGATGACCACCCCGTGGTTCATCCGTGCTGCGGACTTTACACTGCCGTAACCCACCAACCCCCCCACGGCCAGCCCGCAGTCCTCCACGGAACACGGAAAACCCGGTGCGAGTTTGACACCGTGCCTCCGTGTGAGCCCCGTGAGGTCCATGCCGACCGGCTACAAACACACCCAAAACAAAGACCACAGCCAGAAAACCAACAGTCACACACACAAACCACAGGAAATACACGAAACATACACGCGAAACCAAGTACTGACAAACAATTCGCCTCACGCCACGCTCCGCTCACTCCGCACTGCTTCCGCTCCGAGAGAGAGAGAGAGAGAGAGAGAGAGATTTTTTAAAATAACACTTTATTTACATCTTTATAGTTTTCCAAATTTCAAAACAATTAAATAAAGTGCAAATGTGCTAAAATGTTTTTCCTTCTTTCTTTTTTGAACTAACTTATTCCATAAAAACCGGCGCAAACACCAATTCATTTTCTTGAACCGAACAAACAAGATCCTTAAAACACCACCGTTGTTTAAAAGCGTCTAAGTCTCCAATGTGTGTATAAAAACGGAACTCTAGCCAGAGCCTGGCCCTGATGTTCACCAGCCACACTGCCCTGGCCTCCTGCCCCTCTCCGTTCTTTACTTTGGCTTTCCTGCTTAAATAAATGGCCATTTTTGCTTCCCCCGAGAGATAGTTGAGGAGCTGCCACTTTTCTTTTTCTGCTTTCTTGTAGGCAGCTCCCATGATAAAAACCTTTTCTGTAAAAACCACATTAAAAAGACTAAAAAACAATGTTAAAAGAGTGAAGAAACTCACAAGCCTCTTGCACTCAGTAAAAACATGATAAATAGTCTCTCGGAGGTCGCAGAAGGGGCATTTGCTCAGGACAGTGGGATTAATAACAGAAATAAAAGCGTTGGAGGCGACAGCACCATGTAAAATTCTCCACTGGAGGTCAGCAGTCCATTTTTTTAGGGGAGGTTTGTATAAAATCCTCCACTGTGTGCCGGGTCCATTTTGTCCAAGTCTGTTTGACCACACAGTGGGGAGCCGGTTGCCTAGTCCAGACCTGTTTATGCACTTTACGCAGTTAAAATACAGAGTTCTCTTATCTGCTTCGTGGAGCGTCAGAGCGTCAGGGCGTGTTGTAGCGAGCAGGGGGCCGGTGAGTTCCCCTAGCCCCGGGCTCAGGTAGATCTCCGGAAAAGGGTCTGCAGGGTCCGGCTCCACTTGTCCCTAGCTGTATTTCTTGAGGAGCTGTTTTTCTTCCTCCGTCAGCCTCTGGCTCCACAGTTCCAGGAGCCTCCTCGCCACCCGGACGGAGTGCAGCCCTAGTAGAGAGCCCAGGGCCGGGGCATCGCTCAGCGTCGGCCCGACTGCGTCCACCAGCTGCTGTAGGCATACCACTCAAGCCCTCAGCAGCGCCCCCGTCAGTCCTGGGGTACCACTGCTGCTGATGTCCATTTTTGCAGTATAAATCAAAGGCTCTCTCAACAACCAGTGCAGACAGGAAGACTGTGGGCATCTTTTACGATTAAAAAGGGCCCATGATTTAAAAACGCCCTGATAAAACGGAGGCAACCCTTTTAAATTTAAAACACTGGAATCAATTAAAAACAGAGCAGTATCCAGCCCCAGGTTGTTTGCACGTCTGAGAATGCAGCTGGCCAAGTCCATCGACACCATCCCAACCGGACCTGTAAGATATTTTTTTACAAATTGGAGTCTAAAAGTGGCCGTCCGGCTGGCCAGATGGACGAGGCCCTGTCCCCCCTCCTCTCTGGCTAAAAACAGCACCCCCTGTGGCACCCAGTGTAGACCCCCCCAAAAGAAATCCACCATTCTCTTCTGTATGTGGGCTAGAAAACCCAAGGGAGGGTCTAGACACATAAGACGGTGCCACAGCTGGGATGCAATCAGGTTGTTTAAAACCAACACTCTACCTTTAAAAGACATCTGAGGGAGCAGCCATTTCCATTTGGAAAGTTTTTTTTCAATCTTTTCTGTGAGGCCCTCCCAGTTCTTTTGGACTATGTTCTTTTGCCCCACATAAATCCCCAGGTATTTAAAACCATCTTTTTTCCACACCAAGCTTTGGGGAAGAACTGGGAGACCTTCACGCCATTCACCGACAGCGAGGGCCTCACTTTTTTTCCAGTTCACCCTCGCTGCCGATACTGTGCTAAAATCCTCTACAATGTTAGTTAAAAGGTCTGCATCCCTCCGGTCCCTAATAAAAACAACAACATCATCTGCATAAGCTGATAAAATCATGTTTCTACTAAAACCAGGTAAAAGCAGGCCTTCCAGGCTGCAGCGTATTTTAAGGAGAGGTTCCAGGGAGAGTGCATAGAGCATCCCCGACAGAGCACAGCCTTGCCGGATCCCTCTACACACTCTAAAAGGTGCACACAGACTACCGTTTATCTTCAGCACACTCTCAACATCCCTGTACAACTTGATCTTAGCTATGAAACCAGCGCTGAATCCAAACTTCCCCATGACTTTCCAGAGGAAGCTGTGCTCAACGCGGTCAAAAGCCTTTTCCTGGTCTAGAGAAATCAGGCCAGTATTAATCCCCAACGAGCTGGAGACGTCCAAAACATCCCGAATAAGGTGGACATTGTCCACCATGGACCTGCCGGGCACACAATAGGTCTGGTCCCGATGGATGACCTGCTCCATAGCTTCTCTCAGCCTGGAGGCAAGGACCTTGGACAGGAGCTTGTAATCCACAAACAGCAGGGACACAGGGCGCCAGTTGCCGATGTCCTGCAGGTTTCCCTTTTTTGGTAGCAGAGCTATTACAGCTCTGCGGCAAGACATCGGCATGGAACCAGAGGCCAGACTCTCATTCAAAACATCTAGGACGTCTCCTTCCAGGACGTCCCAGAAGGCCTTATAAAACTCGGCAGGGAGGCCATCAATGCCGGGAGCACGCCGTCCCTGCATGCTGTGCAGGGCGGCCCTCAGCTCCTGCATGCTTATGGGCCTTTCCAGCTGCTCGTTGGTCTCCTCGGAGACTTGAGGTAGATCGCTGGTAAACTCCTCCACTAGTGCTTCCTCCTCCCTGTGCTCGCTCGTACACAAGGAGGAGAAGAAACCCACAGCTTGCTTACGAATCTGGCATGGTTCCACTACCGGCTGTCCTGCGTCACCTAACAGTGAGTGGATCACTCGCCCCTGCCCACTCTTCTTCTCCAGACCGAAGAAGAAGCTAGAGGGAGTGTCCATCTCTGCGATGTTCTGAAACCGGGACCTGACCAGTGCGCCCTGAACTTTAACGTCAAACAGGTCGGCAAGAGCCATTTTTTTTCCTTTGAGGACTTCAAAATGTCCTTGATCTCCTGTGGACGCGCTTAAACGTTCTAGCTCCACTATATCAATCTCCAGGTCCTTCATAGATCTGGTGATGTCCCTGGTGACATTGAAAGTGTGCTGCTGACAGAGGAGCTTAATTTCAACCTTGCCGCGATCCCACCATTGCCCCAGACTGCTAAACTCGCTCTTCCTCAGCCTAAAAACACTCCAGAAATAAAACAGGACCTCTCTAAAATTCTTATCAAAAGTTAAAACAGAATTAAAATGCCAATATGCACTTCTAGGTAAAACATTTCCAATAAAAAACAGTACATAAAAGCAAAGAATGATCAGTAAAACCAGCAGGAACAATACTGCACATTTTAAAAATATTAAAATGCTGCTTAAACACATAAAACCGATCTAACCGGGCTGAGGAGAATCTACCTTCTCTAAGGTGGGACCACGTGTACTGCCGGCAGTCGGCATGCATCCTTCTCCACACATCCACCAGGCCATGGGAGTTGACCAGCTGCTTCAGAACGTGCTGGGAAGCTGGATGTGGCTCTGCGTGGTTGCGATCTAAAGATGCATTTTCTGTAAGTTAAAATCCCCCCCCAAAAATAAAAAGTCCTCCGAGGCACAGCCATTTAAAACCTCATTAATTTTTTGTAAAAACAGCTTCCTCTCTGCACCGATTGTTGGAGCATACACATTGATAACAACCTCCCCTCGATGATGTGTTCGACCTCCAGGGAGACTGGGTTAAAAGACCTGGAGAAGAGGAAGCCCACTCCTCCACTGAGGTTGGTATTGTGGCTCAGCAGGACTTCCCCTCCCCACTCCCTCCTCCAGTCGGCCTCGTTGGTGCTGTCGCTGTGCGTCTCTTGCAGGAAGAGAACATCAAGCTGTTTCATTTTTTTAAATTCATAAATAGATGCTCTCTTCCTGGCATCTCTGGCTCCATTCACATTCACACTTCCTATTTTAAAAGTATGCATGGTGAATAAAAAAAATAAAACACAAATAAAACCCAACAAATCAATAAAAACACACATTGGAGCTTTTATCTTGGCCATCATTGATTGCACGTTTTGATCTTAAAACAAATTTTCTTAATCTAAAAACCTCTTAGTCGGTGAAGCCAGACTCCTCTTTCTGGCTCATGCGGAGTCTGGCTGAGTTATAAAAACACAGCATGTCGGGGAAAAACTCTATTTTTACATTTCTCTTGTTTTTTACTTTTTGTAGGAATGTTCTTATTTGTTCTGCCGAGTACAGTTTTTCCCTCTGACTATTTGTTAAAAAGGCACTGTGCACATCGCTGCCATCTGATACACAGCCCTCACTCTCGCTATCAGAGACCTGCCCCCCACCTGTTTCGTCTTCCTCTCCAACCTTACTGGCTTTTGCTTCGCTGCCTACGTTTTGCCTCTTTTTTTTCCTTTTGGTTGCAGATTTTGTTTCCCCTGCTTCCTCCTCCACCATCTCCACCTCTTCCACCTGCTCCACCGCCCCATTTATTTCTCTGCCCAACTGAACCTTTAAACCCCCTGCCCCCTGTACCACACTCGCCCCCTCACCCTTTTCCCCCCCTTCCCCTTCATCCTCACCCTCCACCACCTCACCCAAAGTGTCTCTCTCCTTTACCAAAACACATTCATTCCCACCGTGCACATCCTCCAAACTTACCCTGTGTAGATCAGACACAGCAGCGGAGCCGGCCGCTCGGACGCCGCAGCCACCTCCGCGATCCCCCGCCGCCGCCGCAGCAGGAGGCCCCGGAGGATCCGGAAGATCTCCCGCCGCAGCCGCGGAGGGAGGTCCCGGAGGGTCCGGGAGGTCCCCCGCCGCGGCCCGGCCAGGCGGAGTCGGGTCCCCGCGCCTCGGGCAGGCACCCACGGTGTGCCCCTCCTCAGCACAACTGAAACATTTCATCGCCGACGATGTTGCAAAAATCACGTACTCGTAATCATCTACTTTAACATGGAAGCGGAGGTTGAGCTCCGCATTCCGGTTGTATCCGGCAGTATCATATAAAGGTGTCTACGGTGAGACACTACGTGCTTCAGTAACTGTGACCTACATCCAGACAGGATCTTTTTAATCGGTGACACCACCTTTCCGTGTCTGGAGAGTTCCTTACTGAGGAATTTGTCGGTGATGAACGGAGGGACGTTTGACAGAACCACATTCGTGGCCGGTTGTGACAGTGGCAACACCTGCACGAACATGTCGTTCACCGTGAGGCCCGCCTCGAGGACTTGATTCACTTTGACCACCTGGTCGAGAAAAATGACTACGGCGCCATTCATCCGAGCGGCCGACTTTACGCTGCTGGGCCCGACTATTCCCCCCACAGCCAAACCGATGTCCTCCACGCTGCACGGAAAGCCGGCGCTGATCTTAATGCCGTGCTTTCGCGTGAGGTGGGACAGATTCTCTCCATTTACCATGGCGTCCTCGGACGCCGACCGGCGAGACACCGGCAGGAGGAAACAAAAACGCGAAACAAACGAAAACTTAAACCCAACGTAATGTGAAAAGTGAGAGTTTGGTGTGTCCTAAGAAGTCCCCTGGCAGTTTAAGCCTATAGCAGCGTCACTAAGAGCTGGTCCAGGCAAACCTAAGCCAGCCCTAAATATAAGCGGTATCAAAGGGGAAAGTTTTAAGCTTTATCTTAAAGGAACTGACTGAATCTGCCCCCCGGACTGAAAGTGGAAGCTGGTTCCACAAAAGAGGAGCTTGATAACTGAAGGCTTTGCCTCCCATCCTACTTTTAATAACTCTAGGAACAACAAGTAACCCAGCATCTATAGAACGCAGCTGCCTTGCAGGGCAGTACGGTGTTACAAGCTCTTTAAGATAAGAAGGTGCCTCACCAGCAAGCACCTTGTAGGCGAGGAGAAGAATCTTAAATTCTATTCTTGATTTAACAGGGAGCCAGTGCAAAGCAGATAATACAGGCGTGATATGGTGTCTTTTATTAGTTCTTGTTAATACACGTGCTGCAGCATTCTGAATCAACTGAAGAGGTTTAAGAGATTTGCAAGAACACCCTGCAAACAAAGAATTACAGTAGTCCAGTCTGGAGGAAACAAATGCATGAACCAATTTATCTGCATCACCTTGAGACAGGAAATTCCTGATTTTCAATATATTACGTAGATGAAAAAAGGCAGTCCTTGCAGTCTTCTTTATATGAGAGTTGAAGGACATATCCTGGTCGAAGAGAACTCCAAGATTCTTGACAGTGCTGCTGGATACGAGAGAAATTCCATCCATAGAAACTGTATCACGTGACAGATGACTTCAAAGGCGCTCTGGGCCTATTAAGATAACTTCTGTTTTTTCTGAGTTTAGCATCAGGAAGTTGCAGGTCATCCAAGTTTTGATGTCTCCAAGACATTCTTGAAGTCTAACGAGCTGTTCGGTCTCCTCTGGCTTGATCGACAGATACAATTGAGTATCGTCTGCATAACAATGGAAGTTTATGCGGTGTTTTCTGATAACGTCGCCCAAAGGAAGCATATAAAGGGTAAATAAAATGGGTCCAAGCACAGAACCTTGTGGGACTCCGTGAGCAACATTGGTGGTCTTCGAGGATTCTCCGTTTACAAGCATAAACTGGGATCGATCTGATAAATAGGATTTAAACCAGCAGTTCCTTTCATACCAATCAAATGTTCTAGTCTCTGCAGCAAGATATGATGATCGATGGTGTCAAATGCGGCACTGAGGTCCAACAAGACAAGAAAAGAGACAAGTCCTTGGTCCGATGCAAGTAGGAGATCATTCGTAATTTTCACCAGGGCTGTTTCTGTGCTATGATGCACTCGAAATCCGGACTGAAAGTCCTCGAACAAAGCATTGTTTTGAAGAAAGTCACATAGTTGATTTGCGAAGGATTTCTCAAGGATCTTCGAGAGGAAGGGAAGATTAGAGATCGGTCTGTAGTTAGCCAACACCTCCGGAGCAAGAGTAGGTTTCTGAAGAAGAGGCTTAATTACAGCTATCTTGAAGGACTGTGGTACATGTCCTGTCAACAAGGACAGATTCATAATATCCAGTAAAGGCGTGCTAATTAAAGAAAAAACTTCTTTAAGCAGCTTAGTTGGAATAGGATCCAAGAGACAAGTAGAAGATTTAGACTTCGAAATTGTAGAAGTCAGTTGATCCAGGGTGATGGAAGAGAAGCCATCCAAGTAGGCATCAGGGCCCGCTGCTGCATCCAGGGTTCCTACATCCGAGGACGGGTCGGCACTAGTTGAGGGCAGGAGACCATCAATTTTCTCTTTCATAGTCAGAATTTTATCATTGAAGAAGTTCATAAAGTTGTTACTGCTGAGGTCCAGAGGAACACATGGCTCAACAGAGCTGTGACTCTCTGTCAGTCTAGCCACAGTGCTGAAGAGAAACCTGGAGTTGTTTTTATTTTTCTCTATTAGTGATGAGTAGTAAGATCCTCTTGCGCTCCGGAGAGCCTTCTTATATGTTTTAAGGCTGTCTTGTCAGACTAGCCTAGATCCTTCTGATTTGGTGGAACGCCATAGTCGTTCAAGCTTCCGCACAGTTTGCTTTAAGTTGCGGGTTTGAGGGTTATACCAAGGTGCAATAGCGTCCAGCGTCGCTCTCAGAGAGCCTGAAGCAGTATCGAGAAGATTATCGATTTGGGACGGACTGAAGTTTTCATAGGAGTCGTCCGGTATCTTGAAACAGGACACTGAACTTGTAGCAGAAGGAATCGCTTCTTTAAATGAAGCTACAGCGGTATCCGATAGGCATCGACTGTAGAAACTTTTGGCAGGAGGAGGTTCCGGTAGTAGAAATTCGAAGGTTATCAGACAATGGTCCGACAAAAGAGGATTCTGTGGAAAGATTGTTAAATGTTCTATCTCAATACCATACACAAGAACCAAGTCAAGTGTGTGGTTAAAGCAATGAGTTGGTTTATTTACCCTCCGACAAAAACCAACTGAATCTAATAATGAAAGAAATTAAGTACCAAGGCTGTCGTTATCGACATCCACGTGAATGTTGAAATCACCCACCATAATTACCTTGTCCGTTTTAAGGACAAACTCGTTAAGAACTGTGAAAATTCAGATAAAAATTCAGAATAAGGACCTGGCGCCCTGTACACTATTACAAAGAGAACCGGCTGGAATATTTTCCAGGTTGGTTGCGAAAGACTGAGAACCAGCCTTTCAAATAAGTTATAATCTAGTTTAGGTTGAAAGTTTATTAAAAGGCAGGAGTCATAAATAGCTGCTACTCCACCCCCTCGGCCTGTGCCTCGAGGGATATGGGTATTAACATGACTCGGAGGAGTCGCTTCATTTAAGGTAAAATATTCCCCATCTGACATCCATGTTTCAGTAAGACAAAATACATCAACATGGAGATCAGATATTAGTTCATTTACTAAAACAGCTTTAGATGACAGAGATCTAATATTCAAAAGTCCCCCTTTAACTCTATGTTGTTGCATTGTTGCATTACTGGTTTTAACTTTAATTAAGTTATTTAATATAACTCCTCGGTTGTTTACCTTTAATTTAACAAAAGGTGTCCGTGGGGCAGATACGGTCTCTATAGGGTTAATTATAGGGTTAATTATGGTTCGGGTGAGTGACTGCTCAGATGGAAGCGCAGAGAAGTGTGTAAAACTGCGACTCTGCTTCCTGGTCTGAACTCTGGGTCATGGATTAAGTCCACTAAGAAACTGGGTCAGATTGTTAGAAATGAGTTGAGCTCCATCCAGGGTAGGCTGTCCCTCCTAATCAGACCAGGCTCTCCCCAAAACGTCTTCCAGTGATCAACGAAGCCCACATTATTTACTGGGCACCACCTCGACAACCAGCGGCGGAATGACGACATGCGGCTATACATGTCGTCACTGATCAAGTTTGGGAGGGGCCCAGAGAAAACTACAGTGTCCGACATTGTTTTAGTGTATGTACACACCGATTCCACGTTAACTTTAGTGACCGCAAGTCGTTACCGCCAATGTGTATTACAATCTTACTGCCGTGGGCTTCGACTTCGACTTATGCTTCCTCCGGACAGTCACCCACCCTCCCGGCCGTTCGGGGGTTGCCGGGGGACGGCTATCAGGAGCGAACGCTACGTCTATGTGGTCCGCACCGGCTACGGGTGAGAGCAGGTTAACAGTAGCTACCGACTGAGCTTCCATTGTGCGGAGCCGTGCTTCTAACTCACTAAGCCTCGCCTCCAATCTATCAAATATACTACACTTCTTACATGTACCATTATCCGTAAGGGAGGCAGAGGAATAGCAAAACATGTGACACACCGAACATGAAAAAACAGGAGAGGTAGGGAGGGAAGACATCACTAGGTTAGCTGCTAAGCTAATGCTAATGGAGGTAACGTTGACGGTAAACAACGTCTAAGCAACTATTTTGATAAAAACAAAACACTTGCAAGATGGTGAGGCGTTTAGCAACGCCTCACGTAGATAATAGATAATTCGCCGTTTGTACTGAAAAATACCAGGGCACAGTCAACTGAGTTAGAGCTACGAAAAGTTAGGTGAGATCAGGCACGCTGCCAGCAGGAAGTGACGCAACATGCTTACCGTGACGAGAGCCGGTCTGGCAGCTGTCAGATGGTTGAAGAAACAAGGACGATATGCTGTGCAGGCGGGGCCTGGTTGGCTGATGGTTGCTGATCATGTTGTCGTTTCTCAAGCCTTGGTACAACTGGTCACCTAAAACCAACACTTTGTCCAGATCTTTTTGCTGCAATGACAAAACACTCTCTCGACTATGTTTTGCCATAATAACTAGGGCCATGCACTGAACTCCTCCAAACTCTAACCTGTCATCACCCTGGTGAAAGGAACCCCTGACACTCCTGTCGCTTGAAACATTCATGTCATCACCTTTGTCACCATCACAGGTGGCTAAATGTTCATCATCACTGGCATATCATCTATCAGCTATCATCATTTCTGAATACTTTATTCACCCAGATTTGGTCCAACATAGTTGTGACCTTTTCCTCAATTTCAAGGTCTTTGCACAGTGAGATAATGCCTAAAACGGACAAGATTTGAGAATGCATTAGTTGACAGTTTTCATCTACCTACTGCCTCAGGATTACGCAAATAATGGTTTTATGAAGCTATCATCATTTCTGAATACTTTATTCACCCAGATTTGGTCTCACAAAGTTGTTTCCTTTTCCTCCCTTCAAAAACGTTCAACAGACAAGATTTGAGAATGCATTAGTTGACAGTGTTTTTATCCACCTACTACCTAAGGATTATAAATTTATTAGTATTACGAAGCTATCATCATTTCTGAATACTTTTTTCACCAGATTTGGTCTCACAAAGTTGTTTCCTTTTCCTCCCTTCAAAAGCGTTCAACAGACAAGATTTGAGAATGCATTAGTTGACAGTGTTTTTATCTACCTACTACCTAAGGATTATAAAATTATTAGTATTACGAAGCTATCATCATTTCTGAACACTTTATTCACCCAGATGTGGTCCAACAAAGTTGTGTCCTTTTCCTCACTTTCAAGGCTTTTGCACAGTGAGATAATTATAACGGACCACATAAGAGAATGCTTTAGTTGACAGCGTTTTCATCTACCTACTGCCTCAGGATTACGGAAATAGTTTTATGAAGCTATCATCATTTCTGAATACTTTTTTCACCCAGATTTTGTCCAACAAAGTTGTGACCTTTTCCTCAATTTCAAGGCGTTAGCACATTGAGATAATGCCTAAAACGGACCACATAAGAGAATGCATTAGTTGACAGTTTTCATCTACCTACTGCCTCAGGATTACGCAAATAATAGTATTATGAAGCTATCATCATTTCTGAATACCTTTTTTCATCCAGATTTGGTCCAACAAAGTTTTGACCTTTAGTTGCATTAGTTGACAGTGTTTTTATCCACCTACTACCTAAGGGTTATAAAATTATTAGTATTATGAAGCTATCATCATTTCTGAATACTTTTTTTATCCAGATTTGGTCCAACAAAGTTTTGACCTTTTCCTTAATTTCAAGGCGTTTTCACAGTGAGATAATGCCTTAAACGGACAACATTTGAGAATGCATAAGTTGACAGTTATCATCTACCTACTGCCTCAGGATTACGCGAATAATAGTTTTATGAAGCTATCATCATTTCTTAATTCTTTTTTCACCCAGATGTGGTCCAACAAAATTGTGTCCTTTCCCTCTATTTCAAGGCGTTTGCACAGTGAAACGGACAAGATTTAAGAATGCATTAGTTGACAGAATTTCCATCTACCTACTGCCTCAGGATTACGCAAATAATAGTTTTATGAAGCTATCATCATTTCTGAATACTTTTTTCACCCAGAGTTGGTCCAACAAAGTTGTGACCTTTGCCTCAATTTCAAGGCGTTTGCACATTGAGATAATGCCTAAAAAGGACAAGATTTGAGAATGCATTAGTTGACAGTTTTCATCTACCTACTACCTCAGGGTTAAGCAAATAATAGTTTTATGAAGCTACCATCATTTCTGAATACTTTTTTCACCCAGATTTGGTCCAACAAAATGTTTTTGTTTTTTCTCCATTTAAAAGCTTTTGCACAGCGAGATAATGCCTAAAACGGAACACACAAGAGAATGCATTAGTTGACAGAATTTCCATCTACCTACTGCCTCAGGATTACGCAAATAATAGTATTATGAAGCTATCATCATTTCTGAATACTTTATTCACCCAGTTTTGGTCAAACAAAGTTGTGACCTTTTCCTCAATTTCAAGGCGTTTGCACAGTGAGATAATGCCTAAAACGGACCACATAAGAGAATGCATTAGTTGACAGTTTTTATCTACCTACTGCCTCAGGGTTACGCAAATAATAGTTTTGTGAAGCTATCATCATTTCTGAATACTTTTTTCACCCAGATTTGGTCCAACAAAATTGTGTCCTTTTCCTCTATATCAAGGCGTTTGCACAGTGAAACGGACAAGATTTGAGAATGCATTAGTTGACAGTTTTCATCTACCTACTGCCTCAGGATTACGCAAATAATAGTATTATGAAGCTATCATCATTTCTGAATACTTTTTTCACCCAGATTTGGTCCAACAAAATTGTGACCTTTTCCTCTATTTCAAGGCGTTTGCACAGTGAGATACTGCCTAAAGCAGACAAGATTTGAGAATGCATTAGTTGACAGTTTTTATCTACCTACTGCCTCAGGGTTACGCAAATAATAGTTTTATGAAGCTATCATCATTTCTGAATACTTTTTTCACCCAGATGTGGTCCAACAAAATTGTGTCCTTTTCCTCTATATCAAGGCGTTTGCACAGTGAGATAATGCCTAAAAATAACAAGATTTGAGAATGCATTAGTTGACAGTTTTTATCTACCTACTGACTCAGGGTTACGCAAATAATAGTTTTGTGAAGCTATCATCATTTCTGAATACTTTTTTCACCCAGATTTGGTCCAACAAAGTTGTGTCCTTTTCCTCAATTTCAAGGCTTTTGCACAGTGAGATAATTAAAACGGACCACATAAGAGAATGCTTTAGTTGACAGCGTTTTCATCTACCTACTGCCTCAGGATTACGGAAATAGTTTTATGAAGCTATCATCATTTCTGAATACTTTTTTCACCCAGATTTTGTCCAACAAAGTTGTGACCTTTTCCTCAATTTCAAGGCGTTAGCACATTGAGATAATGCCTAAAACGGACAAGATTTAAGAATGCATTAGTTGACAGTGTTTTTGTCCACCTACTACCTAAGGATTATAAAATTATTAGTATTATGAAGCTATCATCATTTCTGAATACTTTTTTCACCCATATTTGGTCCAACAGAGTTGTTTCCTTTTTTCTCCATTTAAGGCTTTTGCACAGCGAGATAATTCCTAAAACGGACCACATAAGATAATGCATTAGTTGACAGTGTTTTTATCTACCTACTACATAAGGATTATAAACGTATTAGTATTACGAAGCTATCATCATTTCTGAATACCTTTTTCACCAGATTTGGTCTCACAAAGTTGTTTTCTGTTTTCTCCATTTAAAGGCGTTTGCACAGTGCCCAAAACGGACCAGATTTGCGAATGCGTTAGTTGACAGTGTTTTTATCCACCTACTACCTAAGGATTGTAAATTTATTAGGATTATGAAGCTATCATCATTTCTGAATACTTTTTTCACCCAGATTTGGTCCAACAAAGTTGTGTCCATTTTCCTCAATTTCAAGGCTTTTGCACAGTGAGATAATGCCTAAAACGGACCAGATTTAAGAATGCATTAGTTGGTAGAATTTCCATCTACCTACTGCCTCAGGATTACGAAATTATTAGTATTATGAAGCTATCATCATTTCTGAATACTTTTTTCACCCAGATTTGGTCCAACAAAGTTGTGACCTTTGCCTCAATTTCAAGGCGTTTGCACATTGAGATAATGCTTAAAACGGACCACATAAGAGAATAAATTAGTTGACAGTTTTCATCTACCTACTGCCTCAGGATTACGCAAATAATAGTTTTATGAAGCTATCATCATTTCTGAATACTTTTTTCACCCAGATGTGGTCCAACAAAATTCTGTCCTTTTCCTCTATTTCAAGGCGTTTGCACATTGAGATAATGCCTAAAACGGACAAGATTTAAGAATGCATTAGTTGACAGTTTTCTTCTACCTACTGCCTCAGGATTACGCAAATAATAGTATTATGAAGCTATCATCATTTCTGAATACTTTATTCACCCAGATTTGGTCCAACAAAGTTGTGTCCTTTTTCCTCAATTTCAAGGCTTTTGCACAGTGAGGTAATGCCTAAAACGGACCAGATTTAAGAATGCATTAGTTGACAGTGTTTTTGTCCACCTACTACCTAAGGATTATAAAATTATTAGTATTACGAAGCTATCATCATTTCTGAACACTTTATTCACCCAGATGTGGTCCAACAAAGTTGTGTCCTTTTCCTCAATTTTAAGGATTTTGCACAGCGAGATAATGCCAAAAATGAACCACATAAGATATTGCATTAGTTGACAGTGTTTCTATCTACCTACTACCTAAGGATTATAAAATTATTAGTATTACGAAGCTATCATCATTTCTGAACACATTATTCACCCAGATGTGGTCCAACAAAGTTGTGTCCTTTTCCTCAATTTCAAGGCTTTTGCACAGTGAGATAATTAAAACGGACCACATAAGAGAATGCATTAGTTGACAGTGTTTTTATCCACCTACTACCTAAGGATTGTAAAATTATTTATTTATTATTATTTATTCACCCAGATGTGGTCCAACAAAGTTGTGTCCTTTTCCTCAATTTCAAGGCTTTTGCACAGTGAGATAATTAAAACGGACCACATAAGAGAATGCTTTAGTTGACAGCGTTTTCATCTACCTACTGCCTCAGGATTACGGAAATAGTTTTATGAAGCTATCATCATTTCTGAATACTTTTTTCACCCAGATTTTGTCCAACAAAGTTGTGACCTTTTCCTCAATTTCAAGGCGTTAGCACATTGAGATAATGCCTAAAACGGACAAGATTTAAGAATGCATTAGTTGACAGTGTTTTTGTCCACCTACTACCTAAGGATTATAAAATTATTAGTATTATGAAGCTATCATCATTTCTGAATACTTTTTTCACCCATATTTGGTCCAACAGAGTTGTTTCCTTTTTTCTCCATTTAAGGCTTTTGCACAGCGAGATAATTCCTAAAACGGACCACATAAGATAATGCATTAGTTGACAGTGTTTTTATCTACCTACTACATAAGGATTATAAACGTATTAGTATTACGAAGCTATCATCATTTCTGAATACCATTTTTCACCAGATTTGGTCTCACAAAGTTGTTTTCTGTTTTCTCCATTTAAAGGCGTTTGCACAGTGCCCAAAACGGACCAGATTTGCGAATGCGTTAGTTGACAGTGTTTTTATCCACCTACTACCTAAGGATTGTAAATTTATTAGGATTATGAAGCTATCATCATTTCTGAATACTTTTTTCACCCAGATTTGGTCCAACAAAGTTGTGTCCATTTTCCTCAATTTCAAGGCTTTTGCACAGTGAGATAATGCCTAAAACGGACCAGATTTAAGAATGCATTAGTTGGTAGAATTTCCATCTACCTACTGCCTCAGGATTACGAAATTATTAGTATTATGAAGCTATCATCATTTCTGAATACTTTTTTCACCCAGATTTGGTCCAACAAAGTTGTGACCTTTGCCTCAATTTCAAGGCGTTTGCACATTGAGATAATGCTTAAAACGGACCACATAAGAGAATAAATTAGTTGACAGTTTTCATCTACCTACTGCCTCAGGATTACGCAAATAATAGTTTTATGAAGCTATCATCATTTCTGAATACTTTTTTCACCCAGATGTGGTCCAACAAAATTCTGTCATTTTCCTCTATTTCAAGGCGTTTGCACAGTGGAACAGACAAGATTTGAGAATGCATTAGTTGACAGTTTTCATCTACCTACTGCCTCAGGGTTACGCAAATAATAGTTTTATGAAGCTATCATCATTTCTGAATACTTTTTTCACCCAGATGTGGTCCAACAAAATTCTGTCCTTTTCCTCTATTTCAAGGCGTTTGCACATTGAGATAATGCCTAAAACGGACAAGATTTGAGAATGCATTAGTTGACAGTTTTCATCTACCTACTTCCTCAGGGTTAAGCAAATAATAGTTTTATGAAGCTATCATCATTTCTGAATACTTTTTTCACCCAGATTTGGTCCAACAAAGTTGTTTCGTTTTTTCTCCATTTAAAGGCTTTTGCACAGCGAGATAATGCCTAAAACGGACCACATAAGAGAATGCATTAGTTGACAGAATTTCCATCTACCTACTGCCTCAGGATTACGCAAATAATAGTATTATGAAGCTATCATCATTTCTGAATACTTTTTTCATCCAGATTTGCTCCAACAAAGTTTTGACCTTTTCCTTAATTTCAAGGTGTTTGCACAATGAGATAATGCCTAAAACGGACCACATAAGAGAATGCATTAGTTGACAGTTTTCATCTACCTTCTGCCTCAGGATTACGCAAATAATAGTTTTATGAAGCTATCATCATTTCTGAATACTTTTTTCACCCAGAGTTGGTCCAACAAAGTTGTGACCTTTGCCTCAATTTCAAGGCATTTGCACATTGAGATAATGCCTAAAACGGACAAGATTTGAGAATGCATTAGTTGACAGTTTTCCATCTACCTACTACCTCAGGGTTAAGCAAATAATAGTTTTATGAAGCTATCATCATTTCCGAATACTTTTCTCACCCAGATTTGCTCTAACAAAATGTTTTCGTTTTTTCTCCATTTAAAGGCTTTTGCACAGCGAGATAATGCCTAAAACGGACCACATAAGAGAATGCATTAGTTGACAGTTTTCATCAACCTACTGCCTCAGGATTACGCACATAATAGTATTATGAAGCTATCATCATTTCTGAATACTTTTTTCATCCAGATTTGGTCCAACAAAGTTTTGACCTTTTCCTTAATTTCAAGGTGTTTGCACAGTGAGATAATGCCTAAAACGGACCACATAAGAGAATGCATTAGTTGACAGTTTTCATCTACCTACTGCCTCAGGATTACGCAAATAATAGTATTATGAAGCTATCATCATTTCTGAATACTTTTTTCATCCAGATTTGGTCCAACAAAGTTTTGACCTCAATTTCAAGGCGTTTGCACAGTGAGATAATGCCTAAAACGGACAAGATTTGAGAATGCATTGACAGTTTTCATCTACCTACTGCCTCAGAGTTACGCAAATAATAGTTTTATGAAGCTATCATCATTTCTGAATACTTTTTTCACCCAGATGTGGTCCAACAATTGTTTTTTCGTTTTTTCTCCATTTAAAGGCTTTTGCAAAGCGAGATAATGCCTAAAACGGACCACATATGAGAATGCATTAGTTGACAGTTTTCATCTAGCTACTGCCTCAGGATTACGCAAATAATAGTTTTATGAAGCTATCATCATTTCTGAATACTGTTTTCACCCAGATTTGGTCCAACAAAGTTGTGACCTCAATTTCAAGGCGTTTGCACAGTGGAACGGACCAGATTTGAGAATGCATTAGTTGACAGTGTTTTTATCCGCCTACTACCTAAGGGTTATAAAATTATTAGTATTATGAAGCTATCATCATTTCTGAATACTTTTTTTATCCAGATTTGGTCCAACAAAGTTTTGACCTTTTCCTTAATTTCAAGGCGTTTTCACAGTGAGATAATGCCTTAAACGGACAACATTTGAGAATGCATTAGTTGACAGTTATCATCTACCTACTGCCTCAGGATTACGCGAATAATAGTTTTATGAAGCTATCATCATTTCTTAATTCTTTTTTCACCCAGATGTGGTCCAACAAAATTGTGTCCTTTCCCTCTATTTCAAGGCGTTTGCACAGTGAAACGGACAAGATATAAGAATGCATTAGTTGACAGAATTTCCATCTACCTACTGCCTCAGGATTACGCAAATAATAGTTTTATGAAGCTATCATCATTTCTGAATACTTTTTTCACCCAGAGTTGGTCCAACAAAGTTGTGACCTTTGCCTCAATTTCAAGGCGTTTGCACATTGAGATAATGCCTAAAAAGGACAAGATTTGAGAATGCATTAGTTGACAGTTTTCATCTACCTACTACCTCAGGGTTAAGCAAATAATAGTTTTATGAAGCTATCATCATTTCTGAATACTTTTTTCACCCAGATTTGGTCCAACAAAATGTTTTCGTTTTTTCTCCATTTAAAAGCTTTTGCACAGCGAGATAATGCCTAAAACGGAACACACAAGAGAATGCATTAGTTGACAGAATTTCCATCTACCTACTGCCTCAGGATTACGCAAATAATAGTATTATGAAGCTATCATCATTTCTGAATACTTTATTCACCCAGTTTTGGTCAAACAAAGTTGTGACCTTTTCCTCAATTTCAAGGCGTTTGCACAGTGAGATAATGCCTAAAACGGACCACATAAGAGAATGCATTAGTTGACAGTTTTTATCTACCTACTGCCTCAGGGTTACGCAAATAATAGTTTTGTGAAGCTATCATCATTTCTGAATACTTTTTTCACCCAGATTTGGTCCAACAAAATTGTGTCCTTTTCCTCTATATCAAGGCGTTTGCACAGTGAAACGGACAAGATTTGAGAATGCATTAGTTGACAGTTTTCATCTACCTACTGCCTCAGGATTACGCAAATAATAGTATTATGAAGCTATCATCATTTCTGAATACTTTTTTCACCCAGATTTGGTCCAACAAAATTGTAACCTTTTCCTCTATTTCAAGGCGTTTGCACAGTGAGATACTGCCTAAAGCAGACAAGATTTGAGAATGCATTAGTTGACAGTTTTTATCTACCTACTGCCTCAGGGTTACGCAAATAATAGTTTTATGAAGCTATCATCATTTCTGAATACTTTTTTCACCCAGATGTGGTCCAACAAAATTGTGTCCTTTTCCTCTATATCAAGGCGTTTGCACAGTGAGATAATGCCTAAAAATAACAAGATTTGAGAATGCATTAGTTGACAGTTTTTATCTACCTACTGCCTCAGGGTTACGCAAATAATAGTTTTGTGAAGCTATCATCATTTCTGAATACTTTTTTCATCCAGATTTGGGCCAACAAAGTTTTGACCTTTTCCTCAATTTCAAGGCGTTTGCACAGTGAGATAATGCCTTAAACGGACAACATTAAGACAATGCATTAGTTGACAGTGTTTTCATCTACCTACTACCTCAGGGATTACTAAAATATTAGTATTATGAAGCTATCATCATTTCTGAATACTTTTTATTCACCAGATTTGGTCAACAAAGTTTTGACCTTTTCCTCAATTTCAAGGCGTTTGCACAGTGAGATAATGCCTAAAACGGACCAACATTAGAGAATGCATTAGTTGACAGTTTATCATCTACCTACTGCCTCAGGATTACGCGAATAATAGTTTTATGAAGCTATCATCATTTCTTAATTACTTTTTTCACCCAGATGTGGTCCAACAAAATTGTGTCCTTTCCCTCTATATCAAGGCGTTTGCACAGTGAAACGGACAAGATTTAAGAATGCATTAGTTGACAGAATTTTCATCTACCTACTGCCTCAGGATTACGCAAATAATAGTATTATGAAGCTATCATCATTTCTGAATACTTTTTTCACCCAGAGTTGGTCCAACAAAGTTGTGACCTTTGCCTCTATTTCAAGGCGTTTGCACAGTGGAACGGACCAGATTTGAGAATGCATTAGTTGACAGTGTTTTTATCCGCCTACTACCTAAGGGTTATAAAATTATTAGTATTATGAAGCTATCATCATTTCTGAATACTTTTTTTATCCAGATTTGGTCCAACAAAGTTTTGACCTTTTCCTTAATTTCAAGGCGTTTTCACAGTGAGATAATGCCTTAAACGGACAACATTTGAGAATGCATTAGTTGACAGTTATCATCTACCTACTGCCTCAGGATTACGCGAATAATAGTTTCATGAAGCTATCATCATTTCTTAATTCTTTTTTCACCCAGATGTGGTCCAACAAAATTGTGTCCTTTTCCTCTATATCAAGGCGTTTGCACAGTGAGATAATGCCTAAAAATAACAAGATTTGAGAATGCATTAGTTGACAGTTTTTATCTACCTACTGCCTCAGGGTTACGCAAATAATAGTTTTGTGAAGCTATCATCATTTCTGAATACTTTTTTCACCCAGATTTGGTCCAACAAAATTGTGTCCTTTTCCTCTATATCAAGGCGTTTGCACAGTGAAACGGACAAGATTTGAGAATGCATTAGTTGACAGTTTTCATCTACCTACTGCCTCAGGATTACGCAAATAATAGTATTATGAAGCTATCATCATTTCTGAATACTTTTTTCATCCAGATTTGGGCCAACAAAGTTTTGACCTTTTCCTCAATTTCAAGGCGTTTGCACAGTGAGATAATGCCTTAAACGGAAAACATTTGAGAATGCATTAGTTGACAGTTTTCATCTACCTACTGCCTCAGGATTACGCAAATAATAGTTTTATGAAGCTATCATCATTTCTGAATTATTTTTTCACCCAGATGTGGTCCAACAAAATTGTGTCCTTTTTCTCTATATCAAGGCGTTTGCACAGTGAGATAATGCCTAAAACAGACAAGATTTGAGAATGCATTAGTTGACCGTTTTTATCTACCTACTGCCTCAGGGTTACGCAAATAATAGTTTTGTGAAGCTATCATCATTTCTGAATACTTTTTTCACCCAGATGTGGTCCAACAAAGTTGTGTCCTTTTCCTCAATTTCAAGGCTTTTGCACAGTGAGATAATTAAAACGGACCACATAAGACAATGCATTAGTTGACAGTGTTTTTATCTACCTACTACATAAGGGTTATAAAATTATTAGTATTATGAAGCTATCATCATTTCTGAATACTTTTTTTATCCAGATTTGGTCCAACAAAGTTTTGACCTTTTCCTTAATTTCAAGGCGTTTGCACAGTGAGATAATGCCTAAAACAGACAAGATTTGAGAATGCATTAGTTGACCGTTTTTATCTACCTACTGCCTCAGGGTTACGCAAATAATAGTTTTGTGAAGCTATCATCATTTCTGAATACTTTTTTCACCCAGATGTGGTCCAACAAAGTTGTGTCCTTTTCCTCAATTTCAAGGCTTTTGCACAGTGAGATAATTAAAACGGACCACATAAGACAATGCATTAGTTGACAGTGTTTTTATCTACCTACTACATAAGGGTTATAAAATTATTAGTATTATGAAGCTATCATCATTTCTGAATACTTTTTTTATCCAGATTTGGTCCAACAAAGTTTTGACCTTTTCCTTAATTTCAAGGCGTTTGCACAGTGAGATAATGCCTAAAACAGACAAGATTTGAGAATGCATTAGTTGACCGTTTTTATCTACCTACTGCCTCAGTGTTACGCAAATAATAGTTTTGTGAAGCTATCATCATTTCTGAATACTTTTTTCACCCAGATGTGGTCCAACAAAGTTGTGTCCTTTTCCTCAATTTCAAGGCTTTTGCACAGTGAGATAATTAAAACGGACCACATAAGACAATGCATTAGTTGACAGTGTTTTTATCTACCTACTACATAAGGGTTATAAAATTATTAGTATTATGAAGCTATCATCATTTCTGAATACTTTTTTTTATCCAGATTTGGTCCAACAAAGTTTTGACCTTTTCCTTAATTTCAAGGCGTTTGCACAGTGAGATAATGCCTAAAACGGACCACATAAGAGAATAAATTAGTTGACAGTTTTCGTCTACCTACTGCCTCAGGGTTACGCAAATAATAGTTTTATGAAGCTATCATCGTTTCTGAATACTTTTTTCACCCAGATGTGGTCCAACAAAATTGTGTCCTTTTGCCTCAATTTCAAGGCGTTTGAACATTGAGATAATGCCTAAAACGGACACGATTTGTGAATGCATTAGTTGACAGTTTTCATCTACCTACTGCCTCAGGGTTAAGCAAATAATAGTTTTATGAAGCTATCATCATTTCTGAATACTTTTTTCACCCAGATTTGGTCCAACAAAATGTTTTCGTTTTTTCTCCATTTAAAGGCTTTTGCACAGCGAGATAATGCCTAAAACGGACCACATAAGAGAATGCATTAGTTGACAGAATTTCCATGTACCTACTGCCTCAGGATTACGCAAATAATAGTATTATGAAGCTATCATCATTTCTGAATACTTTATTCACCCAGTTTTGGTTAAACAAAGTTGTGACCTTTTCCTCAATTTCAAGGCGTTTGCACAGTGAGATAATGCCTAAAACGGACAAGATTTGAGAATGCATTGACAGTTTTCATCTAGCTACTGCCTCAGGATTACGCAAATAATAGTTTTATGAAGCTATCATCATTTCTGAATACTGTTTTCACCCAGATTTGGTCCAACAAAGTTGTGACCTCAATTTCAAGGCGTTTGCACAGTGGAACGGACCAGATTTGAGAATGCATTAGTTGACAGTGTTTTTATCCGCCTACTACCTAAGGGTTATAAAATTATTAGTATTATGAAGCTATCATCATTTCTGAATACTTTTTTTTATCCAGATTTGGTCCAACAAAGTTTTGACCTTTTCCTTAATTTCAAGGCGTTTTCACAGTGAGATAATGCCTTAAACGGACAACATTTGAGAATGCATTAGTTGACAGTTTCCATCTACCTACTGCCTCAGGATTACGGGAATAATAGTTTTATGAAGCTATCATCATTTCTTAATTCTTTTTTCACCCAGATATGGTCCAACAAAATTGTGTCCTTTTCCTCTATTTCAAGGCGTTTGCACAGTGAAACGGACAAGATTTAAGAATGCATTAGTTGACAGAATTTCCATCTACCTACTGCCTCAGGATTACGCAAATAATAGTTTTATGAAGCTATCATCATTTCTGAATACTTATTTCACCCAGATGTGGTCCAACAAAATTGTGTCCTTTTTCTCTATATCAAGGCGTTTGCACAGTGAGATAATGCCTAAAACAGACAAGATTTGAGAATGCATTAGTTGACCGTTTTTATCTACCTACTGCCTCAGGGTTACGCAAATAATAGTTTTGTGAAGCTATCATCATTTCTGAATACTTTTTTCACCCAGATGTGGTCCAACAAAGTTGTGTCCTTTTCCTCAATTTCAAGGCGTTTGCACAGTGAGATAATGCTTAAACGGACAGGATTTGAGAATGCATTAGTTGACAGTTTCCATCTACCTACTGCCTCAGTGTTAAGCAAATAATAGTTTTATGAAGCTATCATCATTTCCGAATACTTTTTTCACCCAGATTTGCTCTAACAAAATGTTTTCGTTTTTTCTCCATTTAAAGGCTTTTGCACAGCGAGATAATGCCTAAAACGGACCACATATGAGAATGCATTAGTTGACAGTTTTCATCTAGCTACTGCCTCAGGATTACGCAAATAATAGTTTTATGAAGCTATCATCATTTCTGAATACTGTTTTCACCCAGATTTGGTCCAACAAAGTTGTGACCTCAATTTCAAGGCGTTTGCACAGTGGAACGGACCAGATTTGAGAATGCATTAGTTGACAGTGTTTTTATCCGCCTACTACCTAAGGGTTATAAAATTATTAGTATTATGAAGCTATCATCATTTCTGAATACTTTATTCACCCAGATTTGGTCCAACAATTGTTTTTTTCGTTTTTTCTCCATTTAAAGGCTTTTGCAAAGCGAGATAATGCCTAAAACGGACCACATAAGAGAATGCATTAGTTGACAGTTTTCATCTAGCTACTGCCTCAGGATTACGCAAATAATAGTTTTATGAAGCTATCATCATTTCTGAATACTGTTTTCACCCAGATTTGGTCCAACAAAGTTGTGACCTCAATTTCAAGGCGTTTGCACAGTGGAACGGACCAGATTTGAGAATGCATTAGTTGACAGTGTTTTTATCCGCCTACTACCTAAGGGTTATAAAATTATTAGTATTATGAAGCTATCATCATTTCTGAATACTTTTTTTATCCAGATTTGGTCCAACAAAGTTTTGACCTTTTCCTTAATTTCAAGGCGTTTTCACAGTGAGATAATGCCTTAAACGGACAACATTTGAGAATGCATTAGTTGACAGTTATCATCTACCTACTGCCTCAGGATTACGCGAATAATAGTTTTATGAAGCTATCATCATTTCTTGATACTTTTTTCATCCAGATTTGCTCCAACAAAGTTTTGACCTTTTCCTCTAATTTCAAGGTGTTTGCACAGTGAGATAATGCCTAAAACGGACAAGATTTAGAGAATGCATTAGTTGACAGATTTTCATCTACCTACTGCCTCAGGATTACGCAAATAATAGTATTATGAAGCTATCATCATTTCTGAATACTTTTTTCACCCAGAGTTGGTCCAACAAAGTTGTGACCTTTTGCCTCAATTTCAAGGCTGTTTGCACAGCTGAGATAATGCCTAAAACGGACCACATTAAGAGAATGCATTAGTTGACAGTTTTCATCTACCTACTGCCTCAGGATTACGCAAATAATAGTATTATGAAGCTATCATCATTTCTGAATACTTTTTTCACCCAGATTTGGTCCAACAATAGTGTTTTCGTTTTTTCTCCATTTAAAGGCTTTTGCACAGCGAGATAATGCCTAAAACGGACCACATAAGAGAATGCATTAGTTGACAGATTTTCATCTACCTACTGCCTCAGGATTACGCAAATAATAGTATTATGAAGCTATCATCATTTCTGAATACTTTATTCACCCAGTTTTGGTCAAACAAAGTTGTGACCTTTTCCTCAATTTCAAGGCGTTTGCACAGTGAGATAATGCCTAAAACGGACCACATAAGAGAATGCATTAGTTGACAGTTTTTATCTACCTACTGCCTCAGGGTTACGCAAATAATAGTTTTGTGAAGCTATCATCATTTCTGAATACTTTTTTCACCCAGATTTGGTCCAACAAAATTGTGTCCTTTTCCTCTATATCAAGGCGTTTGCACAGTGAAACGGACAAGATTTGAGAATGCATTAGTTGACAGTTTTCATCTACCTACTGCCTCAGGATTACGCAAATAATAGTATTATGAAGCTATCATCATTTCTGAATACTTTTTTCACCCAGATTTGGTCCAACAAAATTGTGACCTTTTCCTCTATTTCAAGGCGTTTGCACAGTGAGATACTGCCTAAAGCAGACAAGATTTGAGAATGCATTAGTTGACAGTTTTTATCTACCTACTGCCTCAGGGTTACGCAAATAATAGTTTTATGAAGCTATCATCATTTCTGAATACTTTTTTCACCCAGATGTGGTCCAACAAAATTGTGTCCTTTTCCTCTATATCAAGGCGTTTGCACAGTGAGATAATGCCTAAAAATAACAAGATTTGAGAATGCATTAGTTGACAGTTTTTATCTACCTACTGCCTCAGGGTTACGCAAATAATAGTTTTGTGAAGCTATCATCATTTCTGAATACTTTTTTCACCCAGATTTGGTCCAACAAAATTGTGTCCTTTTCCTCTATATCAAGGCGTTTGCACAGTGAAACGGACAAGATTTGAGAATGCATTAGTTGACAGTTTTCATCTACCTACTGCCTCAGGATTACGCAAATAATAGTATTATGAAGCTATCATCATTTCTGAATACTTTTTTCACCCAGATTTGGTCCAACAAAATTGTGACCTTTTCCTCTATTTCAAGGCGTTTGCACAGTGGAACGGACCAGATTTGAGAATGCATTAGTTGACAGTGTTTTTATCCGCCTACTACCTAAGGGTTATAAAATTATTAGTATTATGAAGCTATCATCATTTCTGAATACTTTTTTTATCCAGATTTGGTCCAACAAAGTTTTGACCTTTTCCTTAATTTCAAGGCGTTTTCACAGTGAGATAATGCCTTAAACGGACAACATTTGAGAATGCATTAGTTGACAGTTATCATCTACCTACTGCCTCAGGATTACGCGAATAATAGTTTCATGAAGCTATCATCATTTCTTAATTCTTTTTTCACCCAGATGTGGTCCAACAAAATTGTGTCCTTTTCCTCTATATCAAGGCGTTTGCACAGTGAGATAATGCCTAAAAATAACAAGATTTGAGAATGCATTATTGACAGTTTTCATCTACCTACTGCCTCAGGATTACGCAAATAATAGTATTATGAAGCTATCATCATTTCTGAATACTTTTTTCATCCAGATTTGGGCCAACAAAGTTTTGACCTTTTCCTCAATTTCAAGGCGTTTGCACAGTGAGATAATGCCTTAAACGGAAAACATTTGAGAATGCATTAGTTGACAGAATTTCCATCTACCTACTGCCTCAGGATTACGCAAATAATAGTATTATGAAGCTATCATCATTTCTGAATACTTTATTCACCCAGTTTTGGTCAAACAAAGTTGTGACCTTTTCCTCAATTTCAAGGCGTTTGCACAGTGAGATAATGCCTAAAACGGACCACATAAGAGAATGCATTAGTTGACAGTTTTTATCTACCTACTGCCTCAGGGTTACGCAAATAATAGTTTTGTGAAGCTATCATCATTTCTGAATACTTTTTTCACCCAGATTTGGTCCAACAAAATTGTGTCCTTTTCCTCTATATCAAGGCGTTTGCACAGTGAAACGGACAAGATTTGAGAATGCATTAGTTGACAGTTTTCATCTACCTACTGCCTCAGGATTACGCAAATAATAGTATTATGAAGCTATCATCATTTCTGAATACTTTTTTCACCCAGATTTGGTCCAACAAAATTGTGACCTTTTCCTCTATTTCAAGGCGTTTGCACAGTGAGATACTGCCTAAAGCAGACAAGATTTGAGAATGCATTAGTTGACAGTTTTTATCTACCTACTGCCTCAGGTTACGCAAATAATAGTTTTATGAAGCTATCATCATTTCTGAATACTTTTTTCACCCAGATGTGGTCCAACAAAATTGTGTCCTTTTCCTCTATATCAAGGCGTTTGCACAGTGAGATAATGCCTAAAAATAACAAGATTTGAGAATGCATTAGTTGACAGTTTTTATCTACCTACTGCCTCAGGGTTACGCAAATAATAGTTTTGTGAAGCTATCATCATTTCTGAATACTTTTTTCATCCAGATTTGGGCCAACAAAGTTTTGACCTTTTCCTCAATTTCAAGGCGTTTGCACAGTGAGATAATGCCTTAAACGGAAAACATTTGAGAATGCATTAGTTGACAGTTTTCATCTACCTACTGCCTCAGGATTACGCAAATAATAGTATTATGAAGCTATCATCATTTCTGAATACTTTATTCACCCAGTTTTGGTCAAACAAAGTTGTGACCTTTTCCTCAATTTCAAGGCGTTTGCACAGTGAGATAATGCCTAAAACGGACCACATAAGAGAATGCATTAGTTGACAGTTTTTATCTACCTACTGCCTCAGGGTTACGCAAATAATAGTTTTGTGAAGCTATCATCATTTCTGAATACTTTTTTCACCCAGATTTGGTCCAACAAAATTGTGTCCTTTTCCTCTATATCAAGGCGTTTGCACAGTGAAACGGACAAGATTTGAGAATGCATTAGTTGACAGTTTTCATCTACCTACTGCCTCAGGATTACGCAAATAATAGTATTATGAAGCTATCATCATTTCTGAATACTTTTTTCACCCAGATTTGGTCCAACAAAATTGTGACCTTTTCCTCTATTTCAAGGCGTTTGCACAGTGGAACGGACCAGATTTGAGAATGCATTAGTTGACAGTGTTTTTATCCGCCTACTACCTAAGGGTTATAAAATTATTAGTATTATGAAGCTATCATCATTTCTGAATACTTTTTTTATCCAGATTTGGTCCAACAAAGTTTTGACCTTTTCCTTAATTTCAAGGCGTTTTCACAGTGAGATAATGCCTTAAACGGACAACATTTGAGAATGCATTAGTTGACAGTTATCATCTACCTACTGCCTCAGGATTACGCGAATAATAGTTTCATGAAGCTATCATCATTTCTTAATTCTTTTTTCACCCAGATGTGGTCCAACAAAATTGTGTCCTTTTCCTCTATATCAAGGCGTTTGCACAGTGAGATAATGCCTAAAAATAACAAGATTTGAGAATGCATTAGTTGACAGTTTTCATCTACCTACTGCCTCAGGATTACGCAAATAATAGTATTATGAAGCTATCATCATTTCTGAATACTTTTTTCATCCAGATTTGGGCCAACAAAGTTTTGACCTTTTCCTCAATTTCAAGGCGTTTGCACAGTGAGATAATGCCTTAAACGGAAAACATTTGAGAATGCATTAGTTGACAGTTTTCATCTACCTACTGCCTCAGGATTACGCAAATAATAGTTTTATGAAGCTATCATCATTTCTGAATTATTTTTTCACCCAGATGTGGTCCAACAAAATTGTGTCCTTTTTCTCTATATCAAGGCGTTTGCACAGTGAGATAATGCCTAAAACAGACAAGATTTGAGAATGCATTAGTTGACCGTTTTTATCTACCTACTGCCTCAGGGTTACGCAAATAATAGTTTTGTGAAGCTATCATCATTTCTGAATACTTTTTTCACCCAGATGTGGTCCAACAAAGTTGTGTCCTTTTCCTCAATTTCAAGGCTTTTGCACAGTGAGATAATTAAAACGGACCACATAAGACAATGCATTAGTTGACAGTGTTTTTATCTACCTACTACATAAGGGTTATAAAATTATTAGTATTATGAAGCTATCATCATTTCTGAATACTTTTTTTATCCAGATTTGGTCCAACAAAGTTTTGACCTTTTCCTTAATTTCAAGGCGTTTGCACAGTGAGATAATGCCTAAAACAGACAAGATTTGAGAATGCATTAGTTGACCGTTTTTATCTACCTACTGCCTCAGTGTTACGCAAATAATAGTTTTGTGAAGCTATCATCATTTCTGAATACTTTTTTCACCCAGATGTGGTCCAACAAAGTTGTGTCCTTTTCCTCAATTTCAAGGCTTTTGCACAGTGAGATAATTAAAACGGACCACATAAGACAATGCATTAGTTGACAGTGTTTTTATCTACCTACTACATAAGGGTTATAAAATTATTAGTATTATGAAGCTATCATCATTTCTGAATACTTTTTTTTATCCAGATTTGGTCCAACAAAGTTTTGACCTTTTCCTTAATTTCAAGGCTTTTGCACAGCGAGATAATGCCTAAAACGGACCACATAAGAGAATGCATTAGTTGACAGTTTTCATCTACCTACTGCCTCAGGATTACGCAAATAATAGTATTATGAAGCTATCATCATTTCTGAATACTTTTTTCATCCCAGATTTGGTCCAACAAAGTTTTGACCTTTTCCTTAATTTCAAGGTGTTTGCACAGCTGAGATAATGCCTAAAACAGGACCACATATGAGAATGCATTAGTTGACAGTTTTCATCTACCTACTGCCTCAGGATTACGCAAATAATAGTATTATGAAGCTATCATCATTTCTGAATACTTTTTTCATCCCAGAGTTTGGTCCAACAAAGTTGTGACCTTTTGCCTCAATTTCAAGGCTGTTTGCACATCGAGATAATGCCTAAAACGGACCACGATTAGAGAATGCATTAGTTGACAGTTTTCATCTACCTACTGCCTCAGGATTACGCAAATAATAGTATTATGAAGCTATCATCATTTCTGAATACTTTTTTCACCCAGATTTGGTCCAACAAAATGTTTTCGTTTTTTCTCCATTTAAAGGCTTTTGCACAGCGAGATAATGCCTAAAACGGACCACATAAGAGAATGCATTAGTTGACAGAATTTCCATGTACCTACTGCCTCAGGATTACGCAAATAATAGTATTATGAAGCTATCATCATTTCTGAATACTTTATTCACCCAGTTTTGGTTAAACAAAGTTGTGACCTTTTCCTCAATTTCAAGGCGTTTGCACAGTGAGATAATGCCTAAAACGGACAAGATTTGAGAATGCATTGACAGTTTTCATCTAGCTACTGCCTCAGGATTACGCAAATAATAGTTTTATGAAGCTATCATCATTTCTGAATACTGTTTTCACCCAGATTTGGTCCAACAAAGTTGTGACCTCAATTTCAAGGCGTTTGCACAGTGGAACGGACCAGATTTGAGAATGCATTAGTTGACAGTGTTTTTATCCGCCTACTACCTAAGGGTTATAAAAATATTAGTATTATGAAGCTATCATCATTTCTGAATACTTTTTTTTATCCAGATTTGGTCCAACAAAGTTTTGACCTTTTCCTTAATTTCAAGGCGTTTTCACAGTGAGATAATGCCTTAAACGGACAACATTTGAGAATGCATTAGTTGACAGTTTCCATCTACCTACTGCCTCAGGATTACGGGAATAATAGTTTTATGAAGCTATCATCATTTCTTAATTCTTTTTTCACCCAGATATGGTCCAACAAAATTGTGTCCTTTTCCTCTATTTCAAGGCGTTTGCACAGTGAAACGGAAAAGATTTAAGAATGCATTAGTTGACAGAATTTCCATCTACCTACTGCCTCAGGATTACGCAAATAATAGTTTTATGAAGCTATCATCATTTCTGAATACTTATTTCACCCAGATGTGGTCCAACAAAATTGTGTCCTTTTCCTCTTTATCAAGGCGTTTGCACAGTGAGATAATGCCTAAAACAGACAAGATTTGAGAATGCATTAGTTGACAGTTTTTATCTACCTACTGCCTCAGGGTTACGCAAATAATAGTTTTGTGAAGCTATCATCATTTCTGAATACTTTTTTCACCCAGATGTGGTCCAACAAAGTTGTGTCCTTTTCCTCAATTTCAAGGCGTTTGCACAGTGAGATAATGCTTAAACGGACAGGATTTGAGAATGCATTAGTTGACAGTTTTCCATCTACCTACTGCCTCAGTGTTAAGCAAATAATAGTTTTATGAAGCTATCATCATTTCCGAATACTTTTTTCACCCAGATTTGCTCTAACAAAATGTTTTCGTTTTTTCTCCATTTAAAGGCTTTTGCACAGCGAGATAATGCCTAAAACCGACCACATAAGAGAATGCATTAGTTGACAGTTTTCATCTACCTACTGCCTCAGGATTACGCACATAATAGTATTATGAAGCTATCATCATTTCTGAATACTTTTTTCATCCAGATTTGGTCCAACAAAGTTTTGACCTTTTCCTTAATTTCAAGGTGTTTGCACAGTGAGATAATGCCTAAAACGGACCACATAAGAGAATGCATTAGTTGACAGTTTTCATCTACCTACTGCCTCAGGATTACGCAAATAATAGTATTATGAAGCTATCATCATTTCTGAATACTTTTTTCATCCAGATTTGGTCCAACAAAGTTTTGACCTTTTCCTTAATTTCAAGGTGTTTGCACAGTGAGATAATGCCTAAAACGGACCACATAAGAGAATGCATTAGTTGACAGTTTTCATCTACCTACTGCCTCAGGATTACGCAAATAAGTATTTATGAAGCTATCATCATTTCTGAATACTTTTTTCATCCAGATTTGGTCCAACAAAGTTTTGACCTTTTCCTTAATTTCAAGGTGTTTGCACAGTGAGATAATGCCTAAAACGGACCACATAAGAGAATGCATTAGTTGACAGTTTTCATCTACCTACTGCCTCAGGATTACGCAAATAATAGTATTATGAAGCTATCATCATTTCTGAATACCTTTTTTCATCCAGATTTGGTCCAACAAAGTTTTGACCTTTTCCTTAATTTCAAGGTGTTTGCACAGCGAGATAATGCCTAAAACGGACCACATAAGAGAATGCATTAGTTGACAGAATTTCATCTACCTACTGCCTCAGGATTACGCAAATAATAGTATTATGAAGCTATCATCATTTCTGAATACTTTTTTCAGCCAGAGTTGGTTCAACAAAGTGGTTTTCTTTTTGCTCCATTTAAAGGCTTTTGCACAGCGAGATAATGCCTAAAACGGACCACATAGAATGCATTAGTTGAGAGTTTTCATCTACCTACTGCCTCAGGATTACGCAAATAATAGTATTATGAAGCTATCATCATTTCTGAATACTTTTTTCACCCATATTTGGTCCAACAAAGTTGTTTCATTTTTTCTCCATTTAAAGGCTTTTGCACAGCGAGATAATGCCTAAAACGGACCACATAAGAGAATGCATTAGTTGACAGTTTTCATCTACCTACTGCCTCAGGATTACGCAAATAATAGTATTATGAAGCTATCATCATTTCTGAATACTTTTTTCATCCAGATTTGGTCCAACAAAGTTTTGACCTTTTCCTTAATTTCAAGGTGTTTGCACAGTGAGATAATGCCTAAAACGGACAAGATTTGAGAATGCATTAGTTGACAGTTTTCATCTACCTACTGCCTCAGGATTACGCAAATAATAGTAATATGAAGCTATCATCATTTCTGAATACTTTCTTCACCCAGATTTGGTTCAACAAAGTGTTTTCTTTTTGCTTCCATGTAAAGGCTTTTGCACAGCGAGATAATGCCTAAAACGGACCACATAATAGTTGAGAGTTTTCATCTACCTACTGCCTCAGGATTACGCAAATAATAGTATTATGAAGCTATCATCATTTCTGAATACTTTTTTCACCCATATTTGGTCCAACAAAGTTGTTTCGTTTTTCTCCATTTAAAGGCTTTTGCACAGCGAGATAATGCCTAAAACGGACCACATAAGAGAATGCATTAGTTGACAGTTTTCATCTACCTACTGCCTCAGGATTACGCAAATAATAGTATTATGAAGCTATCATCATTTCTGAATACTTTTTTCATCCAGATTTGGTCCAACAAAGTTTTGACCTTTTCCTTAATTTCAAGGTGTTTGCACAGTGAGATAATGCCTAAAACGGACAAGATTTGAGAATGCATTAGTTGACAGAATTTCCATCTACCTACTGCCTCAGGATTACGCAAATAATAGTATTATGAAGCTATCATCATTTCTGAATACTTTTTTCACCCAGAGTTGGTCCAACAAAGTTGTGACCTTTGCCTCAATTTCAAGGCGTTTGCACATTGAGATAATGCCTAAAACGGACAAGATTTGAGAATGCATTGACAGTTTTCATCTACCTACTGCCTCAGGGATTAAGCAAATAATAGTTTTATGAAGCTATCATCATTTCTGAATACTTTATTCATCCCAGATGTGGTCCAACAAAGTTGTGTACCTTTTCCTTCAATTTCAAGGCTTTTGCACAGTGAGATAATTAAAACGGACCACATAAGAGAATGCATAAGTTGACAGTGTTTTTATCCACCTACTACCTAAGGATTGTAAAATTATTAGCATTATGAAGCTATCATCATTTCTGAATACATTTTTTTACCAGATTTGGTCTCACAAAGTTGTGTCCTTTTCCTCCCTTCAAAGGCGTTCAACAGACAAGGTTTGAGAATGCATTAGTTGACAGTTTTTTTATCTACCTACTACCTAAGGATTATAAAAGTATTAGTATTACGAAGCTATCATCATTTCTGAACACTTTATTCACCCAGATGTGGTCCAACAAAGTTGTGTCCTTTTCCTCAATTTCAAGGCGCTTGCACAGTGGAAGGGACCAGATTTGAGAATGCATTAGTTGACAGTGTTTTTATCCACCTACTACATAAGGATTATACAATTATTAGTATTATGAAGATATCATCATTTCTGAATACTTTTTTCACCAGATTTGGTCACACAAAGTTGTGACCTTTTCCTCCATTTCAAGGCATTTGCACAGTGAGGAAATGCCTAAAACGGACCAGATTTGAGAACTGCATTAGTTGACAGTGTTTTTATCCACCCTACTGCATCAGGATTACGCAAATAATAGTAATATGAAGCTATCATCATTTCTGAATACTTTCTTCACCCAGATTTGGTTCAACAAAGTGGTTTTCTTTTTGCTCCATGTAAAGGCTTTTGCACAGCGAGATAATGCCTAAAACGGACCACATAATAGTTGAGAGTTTTCATCTACCTACTGCCTCAGGATTACGCAAATAATAGTATTATGAAGCTATCATAATTTCTGAATACTTTTTTCACCCATATTTGGTCCAACAAAGTTGTTTCGTTTTTTCTCCATTTAAAGGATTTTGCACAGCGAGATAATGCCTAAAACGGACCACATAAGAGAATGCATTAGTTGACAGTTTTCATCTACCTACTGCCTCAGGATTACGCAAATAATAGTATTATGAAGCTATCATCATTTCTGAATACTTTTTTCATCCAGATTTGGTCCGAACAAAGTTTGGACCTTTTCCTTAATTTCAAGGTGTTTGCACAGCGAGATAATGCCTAAAACGGACCACATAAGAGAATGCATTAGTTGACAGAATTTCATCTACCTACTGCCTCAGGATTACGCAAATAATAGTATTATGAAGCTATCATCATTTCTGAATACTTTTTTCACCCAGAGTTGGTTCAACAAAGTGGTTTTCTTTTTGCTCCATTTAAAGGCTTTTGCACAGCGAGATAATGCCTAAAACGGACCACATAAGAGAATGCATTAGTTGACAGTTTTCATCTACCTACTGCCTCAGGATTACGCAAATAATAGTATTATGAAGCTATCATCATTTCTGAATACTTTTTTCACCCATATTTGGTCCAACAAAGTTGTTTCGTTTTTTCTCCATTTAAAGGCTTTTGCACAGCGAGATAATGCCTAAAACGGACCACATAAGAGAATGCATTAGTTGACAGTTTTCATCTACCTACTGCCTCAGGATTACGCAAATAATAGTATTATGAAGCTATCATCATTTCTGAATACTTTTTTCATCCAGATTTGGTCCAACAAAGTTTTGACCTTTTCCTTAATTTCAAGGTGTTTGCACAGTGAGATAATGCCTAAAACGGACAAGATTTGAGAATGCATTAGTTGACAGTTTTCATCTACCTACTGCCTCAGGATTACGCAAATAATAGTAATATGAAGCTATCATCATTTCTGAATACTTTCTTCACCCAGATTTGGTTCAACAAAGTGGTTTTCTTTTTGCTCCATGTAAAGGCTTTTGCACAGCGAGATAATGCCTAAAACGGACCACATAGAGAATGCATTAGTTGACAGTTTTCATCTACCTACTGCCTCAGGATTACGCAAATAATAGTATTATGAAGCTATCATCATTTCTGAATACTTTTTTCACCCATATTTGGTCCAACAAAGTTGTTTCGTTTCTTCTCCATTTAAAGGCTTTTGCACAGCGAGATAATGCCTAAAACGGACCACATAAGAGAATGCATTAGTTGACAGTTTTCATCTACCTACTGCCTCAGGATTACGCAAATAATAGTATTATGAAGCTATCATCATTTCTGAATACTTTTTTCATCCAGATTTGGTCCAACAAAGTTTTGACCTTTTCCTTAATTTCAAGGTGTTTGCACAGTGAGATAATGCCTAAAACGGACCAAGATTGAGAATGCATTAGTTGACAGAATTTTCCATCTACCTACTGCCTCAGGATTACGCAAATAATAGTATTATGAAGCTATCATCATTTCTGAATACTTTTTTCACCCAGATTTGGTCCAACAAAGTTGTGACCTCAATTTCAAGGCGTTTGCACAGTGAGATAATGCCTAAAACGGACAAGATTTGAGAATGCATTAGTTGACAGTTTTCATCTACCTACTGCCTCAGGGATTAAGCAAATAATAGTATTATGAAGCTATCATCATTTCTGAATACTTTATTCACCCAGATGTGGTCCAACAAAGTTGTGTCCTTTTCCTCAATTTCAAGGCTTTTGCACAGTGAGATAATTAAAACGGACCACATAAGAGAATGCATAAGTTGACAGTGTTTTTATCCACCTACTACCTAAGGATTGTAAAATTATTAGCATTATGAAGCTATCATCATTTCTGAATACATTTTTTTACCAGATTTGGTCTCACAAAGTTGTGTCCTTTTCCTCCCTTCAAAGGCGTTCAACAGACAAGGTTTGAGAATGCATTAGTTGACAGTTTTTTTTATCTACCTACTACCTAAGGATTATAAAAGTATTAGTATTACGAAGCTATCATCATTTCTGAACACTTTATTCACCCAGATGTGGTCCAACAAAGTTGTGTCCTTTTCCTCAATTTCAAGGCGCTTGCACAGTGGAACGGACCAGATTTGAGAATGCATTAGTTGACAGTGTTTTTATCCACCTACTACATAAGGATTATACAATTATTAGTATTATGAAGATATCATCATTTCTGAATACTTTTTTCACCAGATTTGGTCACACAAAGTTGTGACCTTTTCCTCCATTTCAAGGCATTTGCATAGTGAGGAAATGCCTAAAACGGACCAGATTTGAGAACGCATTAGTTGACGTGTTTTTATCCACCTACTGCATCAGGATTACGCAAATAATAGTAATATGAAGCTATCATCATTTCTGAATACTTTCTTCACCCAGATTTGGTTCAACAAAGTGGTTTTCTTTTTGCTCCATGTAAAGGCTTTTGCACAGCGAGATAATGCCTAAAACGGACCACATAATAGTTGAGAGTTTTCATCTACCTACTGCCTCAGGATTACGCAAATAATAGTATTATGAAGCTATCATAATTTCTGAATACTTTTTTCACCCATATTTGGTCCAACAAAGTTGTTTCGTTTTTTCTCCATTTAAAGGATTTTGCACAGCGAGATAATGCCTTAAAACGGACCACATAAGAGAATGCATTAGTTGACAGTTTTCATCTACCTACTGCCTCAGGATTACGCAAATAATAGTATTATGAAGCTATCATCATTTCTGAATACTTTTTTCATCCAGATTTGCTCCAACAAAGTTTTGACCTTTTCCTTAATTTCAAGGTGTTTGCACAGCGAGATAATGCCTAAAACGGACCACATAAGAGAATGCATTAGTTGACAGAATTTCCATCTACCTACTGCCTCAGGATTACGCAAATAATAGTATTATGAAGCTATCATCATTTCTGAATACTTTTTTCACCCAGAGTTGGTTCAACAAAGTGGTTTTCTTTTTGCTCCATTTAAAGGCTTTTGCACAGCGAGATAATGCCTAAAACGGACCACATAATAGTTGAGAGTTTTCATCTACCTACTGCCTCAGGATTACGCAAATAATAGTATTATGAAGCTATCATCATTTCTGAATACTTTTTTTCATCCAGATTTGGTCCAACAAAGTTTTGACCTTTTCCTTAATTTCAAGGTGTTTGCACAGTGAGATAATGCCTAAAACGGACAAGATTAGAGAATGCATTAGTTGACAGTTTTCATCTACCTACTGCCTCAGGATTACGCAAATAATAGTAATATGAAGCTATCATCATTTCTGAATACTTTCTTCATCCAGATTTGGTCCAACAAAGTGTTTTCTTTTTGCTCCATGTAAAGGCTTTTGCACAGCGAGATAATGCCTAAAACGGACCACATAATAGTTGAGAGTTTTCATCTACCTACTGCCTCAGGATTACGCAAATAATAGTATTATGAAGCTATCATCATTTCTGAATACTTTTTTCACCCATATTTGGTCCAACAAAGTTGTTTCGTTTTTTCTCCATTTAAAGGCTTTTGCACAGCGAGATAATGCCTAAAACGGACCACATAAGAGAATGCATTAGTTGACAGTTTTCATCTACCTACTGCCTCAGGATTACGCAAATAATAGTATTATGAAGCTATCATCATTTCTGAATACTTTTTTCATCCAGATTTGGTCCAACAAAGTTTTGACCTTTTCCTTAATTTCAAGGTGTTTGCACAGTGAGATAATGCCTAAAACGGACAAGATTTGAGAATGCATTAGTTGACAGAATTTCCATCTACCTACTGCCTCAGGATTACGCAAATAATAGTATTATGAAGCTATCATCATTTCTGAATACTTTTTTCACCCAGAGTTGGTCCAACAAAGTTGTGACCTTTGCCTCAATTTCAAGGCGTTTGCACATTGAGATAATGCCTAAAACGGACAAGATTTGAGAATGCATTGACAGTTTTCATCTACCTACTGCCTCAGGGTTAAGCAAATAATAGTTTTATGAAGCTATCATCATTTCTGAATACTTTATTCACCCAGATGTGGTCCAACAAAGTTGTGTCCTTTTCCTCAATTTCAAGGCTTTTGCACAGTGAGATAATTAAAACGGACCACATAAGAGAATGCATAAGTTGACAGTGTTTTTATCCACCTACTACCTAAGGATTGTAAAATTATTAGCATTATGAAGCTATCATCATTTCTGAATACATTTTTTTACCAGATTTGGTCTCACAAAGTTGTGTCCTTTTCCTCCCTTCAAAGGCGTTCAACAGACAAGGTTTGAGAATGCATTAGTTGACAGTTTTTTTATCTACCTACTACCTAAGGATTATAAAAGTATTAGTATTACGAAGCTATCATCATTTCTGAACACTTTATTCACCCAGATGTGGTCCAACAAAGTTGTGTCCTTTTCCTCAATTTCAAGGCGCTTGCACAGTGGAACGGACCAGATTTCAGAATGCATTAGTTGACAGTGTTTTTTATCCACCTACTACATAAGGATTATACAATTATTAGTATTATGAAGATATCATCATTTCTGAATACTTTTTTCACCAGATTTGGTCACACAAAGTTGTGACCTTTCCTCCATTTCAAGGCATTTGCATAGTGAGGAAATGCCTAAAACGGACCAGATTTGAGAACGCATTAGTTGACGTGTTTTTATCCACCTACTGCATCAGGATTACGCAAATAATAGTAATATGAAGCTATCATCATTTCTGAATACTTTCTTCACCCAGATTTGGTTCAACAAAGTGGTTTTCTTTTGCTCCATGTAAAGGCTTTTGCACAGCGAGATAATGCCTAAAACGGACCACATAAGAGAATGCATTAGTTGACAGTTTTCATCTACCTACTGCCTCAGGATTACGCAAATAATAGTATTATGAAGCTATCATCATTTCTGAATACTTTTTTCACCCATATTTGGTCCAACAAAGTTGTTTCGTTTTTTCTCCATTTAAAGGATTTTGCACAGCGAGATAATGCCTAAAACGGACCACATAAGAGAATGCATTAGTTGACAGTTTTCATCTACCTACTGCCTCAGGATTACGCAAATAATAGTATTATGAAGCTATCATCATTTCTGAATACTTTTTTCATCCAGATTTGGTCGAACAAAGTTTTGGACCTTTTCCTTAATTTCAAGGTGTTTGCACAGCGAGATAATGCCTAAAACGGACCACATAAGAGAATGCATTAGTTGACAGATTTTCATCTACCTACTGCCTCAGGATTACGCAAATAATAGTATTATGAAGCTATCATCATTTCTGAATACTTTTTTCACCCAGATTTGGTTCAACAAAGTGGTTTTCTTTTGCTCCATTTAAAGGCTTTTGCACAGCGAGATAATGCCTAAAACGGACCACATAGAGAATGCATTAGTTGACAGTTTTCATCTACCTACTGCCTCAGGATTACGCAAATAATAGTATTATGAAGCTATCATCATTTCTGAATACTTTTTTTCATCCAGATTTGGTCCAACAAAGTTTTGACCTTTTCCTTAATTTCAAGGTGTTTGCACAGTGAGATAATGCCTAAAACGGACAAGATTTGAGAATGCATTAGTTGACAGTTTTCATCTACCTACTGCCTCAGGATTACGCAAATAATAGTATTATGAAGCTATCATCATTTCTGAATACTTTCTTCACCCATATTTGGTCCAACAAAGTTGTTTCGTTTTTTCTCCATTTAAAGGCTTTTGCACAGCGAGATAATGCCTAAAACGGACCACATAAGAGAATGCATTAGTTGACAGTTTTCATCTACCTACTGCCTCAGGATTACGCAAATAATAGTATTATGAAGCTATCATCATTTCTGAATACTTTTTTTTATCCAGATTTGCTCCAACAAAGTTTTGACCTTTTCCTTAATTTCAAGGTGTTTGCACAGCGAGATAATGCCTAAAACGGACCAAGATTAGAGAATGCATTAGTTGACAGTTTTCATCTACCTACTGCCTCAGGATTACGCAAATAATAGTATTATGAAGCTATCATCATTTCTGAATACTTTTTTCATCCCAGATTTGGTCCAACAAAGTTTTGACCTTTTCCTTAATTTCAAGGTGTTTGCACAGTGAGATAATGCCTAAAACGGACAAGATTTGAGAATGCATTAGTTGACAGTTTTCATCTACCTACTGCCTCAGGATTACGCAAATAATAGTATTATGAAGCTATCATAATTTCTGAATACTTTTTTCACCCATATTTGGTCCAACAAAGTTGTTTCGTTTTTTCTCCATTTAAAGGCTTTTGCACAGCGAGATAATGCCTAAAACGGACCACATAAGAGAATGCATTAGTTGACAGTTTTCATCTACCTACTGCCTCAGGATTACGCAAATAATAGTATTATGAAGCTATCATCATTTCTGAATACCTTTTTTTCATCCAGATTTGGTCCAACAAAGTTTTGACCTTTTCCTTAATTTCAAGGTGTTTGCACAGCGAGATAATGCCTAAAACGGACCACATAAGAGAATGCATTAGTTGACAGAATTTCCATCTACCTACTGCCTCAGGATTACGCAAATAATAGTATTATGAAGCTATCATCATTTCTGAATACTTTTTTCACCCAGAGTTGGTTCAACAAAGTGGTTTTCTTTTTGCTCCATTTAAAGGCTTTTGCACAGCGAGATAATGCCTAAAACGGACCACATAAGAGAAATAGTTGAGAGTTTTCATCTACCTACTGCCTCAGGATTACGCAAATAATAGTATTATGAAGCTATCATCATTTCTGAATACTTTTTTTTCATCCAGATTTGGTCCAACAAAGTTTTGACCTTTTCCTTAATTTCAAGGTGTTTGCACAGTGAGATAATGCCTAAAACGGACAAGATTTGAGAATGCATTAGTTGACAGTTTTCATCTACCTACTGCCTCAGGATTACGCAAATAATAGTATTATGAAGCTATCATCATTTCTGAATACTTT
>JAHWDR010000131.1:0-48633 GCA_021346845.1 Apeltes quadracus
CGCAAAGAACAACATACAACCAAAGCCCTTTAACAGGGTAAAACACACCAATATAACAGTTTGTAGAACACAGGCAAGTTGTAGCAAATAAGTAATTTGCAACACCAATAATGGTACTTTTATGAAAAGCCAAGGCCGATATGCATGCGGGGTAGGATTCACAAGATGGAGTAAAGTCTGTTGCTATACGATAGATACTTTCAGTACTGCTGCGATTCATTGTAACAACAATTAACATCACACAACCAAATCACTTTAACAGGGTAAAACACGCCAATATAATAGTTTGTAGAACATATTTTCACCTACAAATAACACCATACAACCAGGGGACCTGTACCATGAAGCTGGTTCAACAAACTCAGAGTTCCAGAATTGGTTGAGAGTCGACACACATTAAAGCAAAACATGGTGTGTCTCAAAACATACGTATGGTTCACCCCAATATCTTTGGGGTTATGTTTATGAGGTTCTACATTTAACTAAAAGTAGAGGAAGGGAATTTTAAGGCCAGTAGACACACCGTCTCCGATGACGTGTGAAAACAACTAAAGTCATTACGTATCAATGAAAACCTAGAAGTGAAATTTAAGCACGGTAGACACGTCGTCTCCGATGACGTGTGAAAAGCAGGTTAAGTCATAGCTGTCTCAATGAAAACCTACCTTCCCCACCAAATGCGAGTCACTATACAATATAAAAAATCTTAAAGCAAGATGTGTGTGTGTGTGTGTGTGTGTGTGTGTGTGTGTGTGTGTGTGTGAGAGACAATCACCTAGCGCTGCCGCATTAAACATATTGGTTATGTTCTTTGATGGTGTAGATCAAGAACAGGCTACATCTTGCAATGAAGGAATCAGGATGTGAAAATTGAGAACCCACAGACGATGGTCTTCGCAGACACCTAGGCCAGACCGTTGTCTGGAGCATCACAACACGTGTTCAAACCCTCCGATATGTTAATGTCTCACCTACCAATGGGGTTGGATGTGGAATGTATTTAAGAGCAACTCATGCAGTAGCCCCCTCTTTCAAAAAAACATCGGGGACCACGTGGCAGAAAGTTTTTTCGTCAGCAGCTACAGCAACTTGTCAAGCCTGAGTGAGAATGAAGCATTTTATCGGTAAGTAAAAGCGGTTTTATTGTTAATTATTGTGTTTCAGTAACCAACCAGTTGATATTAAACTATGAAGTATATTTATTAAGGTTTCTCAACAATATGACAAGCCCCGCGGAGGAGATTAAACCGCTAAGGCCACCCAGCGAGGTCTAGTTGATTTCACAATTCTATATTCTAGCTATATTTATTTATTTATCTGTATTTGTCTTTAACCCGATAGCCCCCAACATACATACCTACTTACTTGCTTACTTACTTGCTTACTTACTTACACAGGGCACATCTTTTAGAAACCAGTAGCAGACAGAATCCCAAGGGGCTATAGAATGCTAACACCGCAAATATTTCTTGAAACAGCCCTCCGACAAGTCTTCAAAAAATACAAAGAATAGTCGACTCTTTGGAGGATGTACCACGCTCAATAGAGGAGGTAAATAAAAAAACGGTTGACGATAGATATCTCTGTTCCCCACTCATCCACAGTATAACACATAAAATACACCAATTCGCAGGAGCTGAGCCAGCAGCCGCAGCAGCAGCAGCAGGAAGGTTACCGTGTGGTGTCGAGGCCGCAATAAGTAACCCTACGGTGGTAGGCACCAGTAGAGACACATACTCTGGTATTGTGAAATTAATATTACCAACATATTATACAGGTTATCTACCTACAATATATAACTTGTATAACATTTTCACTTAGGATTGGGGGAGCTGCCACAAAGGACGAGTGGGGGTAAAACGGCTGTGAAGCAGTATAGAAGGTGGGGCAGTCTAAACACTAATACAGGTGTGTGTGTGTGTGTGTGTATAACCATATTTTTTCTTGTCGCCACCCAGACATACCGAGGTGCCAAGGTCTACGTATAAAAAACCTGTGAAGAAGGCGCTACCCAGACGTGCTGAGGGGCGAGGCCGGCGTATAAAAAAGCTGTGAAGAAGTCTAAAAACTCTAGATGTGTTGAGGACCCCCGGTCTATGCAGTCAGAAGAAGAAGAAGAAGCGGAGTGTTTGGGTCCAGCATACATCGACCCGTTCACAGACGAGGATTTTATGCAATGTTTTGCAGCCTATGAAGAATCGTTACCGAGGGAGGGCCCCAACAACGGTGAGCAAAGAGAAACCGCATTGTTTGTTGAGGGGTTGAATGGTTATGAATACAATGCTGTAGACCATCCACAAGAGGGCACTGTGTTGAATGCACCCGGGGGGCAATACAAATTGGTGCAGGAGATCAGGCAACTGCGCATGGACACAAAGCATTTGGCAGCAAAGGTGACAAGGCTCAGTAAATTGCATGAGGAGACCAAGCATGTTGTAACACAGCACCGTATGGACACAAAGCATTTGGTAGCAAAAGTGACAAGGCTAAGTAAATTGCATGAGGATACCAAGCATGTTGTAACACAGCACATGACAACATGGGAGATCTGTCGTGCGGATCTCATAGACACTCTCAATGCTATAGCTAAAAAACTTGGGGTGTAGCGTTTGTTGTTGTCGTGGTTGTGGTTGTATGTTGTTGTTGTTGTCGCGTTTCATGCTTTTTTTATTTTATTTTTTTATTATTTTTTATTTTAATTTCAATCTTAATTTTCCTGTTTTTGATGTCTTAAGGCTTAATATGTCACACCGCGAAAAGTTTTAAAACACCGGTCAGAGGACTGCGTGCATGACTCAATGATTGTCGATGGTGATGATGATGATAAGGACCAAGACTATCAAACGTTGTAACACATGATTGAAACAAATACTAGCCGTTTAAATGCGTTGGGGAGGAGGGCTCGTGAATCCCTTAAGGCGTCTACTGGGGCTGACGACGATGGTGTTGTTGCTTCTGACTGAGCTGTTGCTGATTTTGAACGGAACCGCGTAAACACAGGGGGGACGGTACTCCGGGGACAAGCGCTAGTTCTGACGGAGAGGGGGCTGCCGCATTTAACTGTGACGTATTTCAGGGGGTGTCTGGGGCTCCAGCACCTCCGATAGTTACTCCAGAGTACCAAATGTTGTTACATGTGACGGAAAGAAATACTACCCGTTTAAAAGCTTTGGGAAGAGGGCTCGTGAGTCCAATATGAGGGGTGCTCGGGCTGATGATGATGATGAGGGTGGTGATGCTTTTGCATCGCCGTTAAACTCGTATTCTGACAGCTCTGTTGGTGGGGAGGTTATTAACAGCGGCGTATTTCAAGAGGGGTCTGGGGCTCCAGCACCTCCGACAGATCAAGATGCCGGTCCGAGCTGTTTTGCAGCGGACGGTGATAATACGGGGGTAAACGCTACAAGGCGGGACATACCGGCGTTCAATGCGTTCGTACTACGACAGAATGTTGACTTCAGAAACATTGATCTCACAGACATTACTCGTGTACCAGGCCTGGTGCGAGATAGAGTTTCGGGGATCATTGATCGAGCGATTGCCGAGGCTCCGGAAGGAAGTGTGCTCAATGTTGTTCTACGTGGGCCGTCGCTGGCCAGTGACGTGCAGGCTGTTCTCAGAGCGGATGACTCGCCCGGCGCAGATTTGTTTATCGAACAAATTGCACAGGCGGTGCAAAGTAATGACGACTCTATAACGGATGATGAATTAGAAATAGTTGTGACTGTTGCTAGAAACAGCAGCGGGGGAGCGCGTTTAAAATTGGGGAGCATTCCTTATGACCAGATATTATCGAAGAAAGGGCGCCTTCTGTACACACCAGACAATAGGAATAACAGTCTCTGTTTCTCTATTTGTCTCGCACACTTTATCCACCCCGACACCTCTGATAACGATAAACTAAGACACGCTGAGCAGCTACACACTGCCCTTAATCTACCACACACGCACAAGGTGTCATTCGCGGACGTGGGTTTTTTTGAACGATATTTGGATTTGAAAATTATAATTTTCCACCATCAGGCCGGCTGTAAACGACTCCAGTGTTTTAAAACACACAACACGCATCACCCGCGGACTGTATGGTTGTATCTACATGACAGTCACTACCACGTGATTGAAAATAAGACGGGATTTTTTGGCGCATCATATGTGTGCCCCTACTGCTATCAGACATATGAGCAACGTCTACACCATCGGTGTGAACAGGTGTGTACCGTGTGCTACACGGCAGAGTGTCAGGCGCGCTCAACCAGCACACAGAAATGCAGCGATTGTAAGCGTATCTGTAAATCAGCATATTGTTTTGATCAACACAAGCAGCCGGATGCGGTGCATGCCCTCATACCGTGTGACACTATGAAGTATTGTGATGCCTGCGGAAAAACGTACAAGGTGGCTAAAAAGCAGCACGTATGCGCCTCCCCCATATGCGAACACTGTAAGATGTCACTCTCCGAGGGCGATGACGAACATCGATGCTTCATTCAGCCCCTTGAAAAACCTGAACCACAAACGGCATACATACTGTATGACTTTGAGACGCGTTTCCATAACGGTAAACATGAGGCGGTGTACGTTTGCGCGATGGACATGGATGGAAAAAAAGTTTGTTTCACCTCTTTGCGATGTTTTGAGTCTTTTGTGAAATATTACCGAAGACCAAAATACAGTGGTTACACTTTCATTGCACACAATGCGTCGGGCTTTGATAACTACATCGTCCTGGAGTATTTTGTAAAGCAGAAGATCACCCCCGAGGTAACGATGAATGGAAGCCGCGTGATACTGATGTATGACTCTGCACACAGACAGCGGTGGATTGACTCCTTTAGCTTCTTGCCGATGCGCCTGTCTAAAACACCCTCAGCGCTGGGGTTCGAGGATTTGGAGAAGGGGTATTTTCCGCACAAATTCAACACTACGGAGAACGAACACTACGTCGGTAAATATCCTGACCCGTCTTACTATGGATACGACTCGATGGGGGACACTGAGAAAGAGGCCTTCATGAATTGGTACCGGGTCTTTGCGGTGAGATATTTGATTTCCAGGCAGAGATCAAGCGTTATTGTGTTAACGATGTGGAGGTTCTGCGCAGAGCCTGCACGATCTATCGGCAAACATTCCTTGAGTGTACTCAGCTTGACCCCTTTGCATTCACCACTCTGGCGTTGAGTTGCATGGCCACTTTTAAGACCTTGTTTCTCCCAAAGGACACGATTGCTCTTACATATGAGGGGGCATACACAAAACAGAACAAAACGTATTCGGATGTGTCAATGCAATGGCTTGAATACGTGTCTCACTCCGAGAATATTGAGATCAGACATGCCCTCAACTATGGCGAACAACAAATCGGACCGTTCTACGTGGACGGTTATAATGCGGCGACCAACACGTGTTATGAATTTGCGGGTTGTTTTTTCCACGGATGTGTCAAATGCCATGTACAAAGTGACATGAACCCTGTCACCAAAGTCACGTATGGAAGGCAATACAAGGCTTTTAAGGATAAACTCGATACCTTGCGAAGACTACACGATGTGTGACGACGTCCTGCCTTTCAGATGCCAGGGAAAGTTGATGTTTCCTCTGTGTGCCTTGTGCGCCGAAACCCTGAATCAAACTAGTGAGTGTGCTCACAGTGACGATGAGCGGCAACTGGCCGGGGTCTGGGTCTCTGACGGGCTGCATAAGGCTGTTGAAAAGGGGTACCGGGCGTCAACAGCCTTATGCAGCTCGTCAGAGACCCAGACCCCGGCCAGTTGCCGCTCATCGTGGAAACAGAGGAAACATCAACTTTCCCTGGCATCTGAAAGGCAGGACGGGATGAAACAAGCGTCGGGGAGGGAGCACAATGCATTTTATGAAGCCGTAGTAGTTGTCGATGGATTCAAAATCCCTAACGATAACCTGCGGGTGTCCGACAGGATATTGTTTTTTTGCCTGCACAGTTGGATACAAACTTGTAAAGTCGTAGTATCGAATTTTTTCATCATCATCATCACAGACTTTGTGATATAGCTTCATGGCGTTTGTCCGCCCCCCGAAGAGGGCCTTTCTGGGATCCAAACGCTCGCGTTTTTTGTACGTGTCCATAAAGACCTGTACTTGTTCTCGGGTTTGTTTTAATGTCGCCCACTCACACTCCCAAATCACAACAACGTTCACATCGTGTAGTCTTCGCAAGGTATCGAGTTTATCCTTAAAAGCCTTGTATTGCCTTCCATACGTGACTTTGGTGACAGGGTTCATGTCACTTTGTACATGGCATTTGACACATCCGTGGAAAAAACAACCCGCAAATTCATAACACGTGTTGGTCGCCGCATTATAACCGTCCACGTAGAACGGTCCGATTTGTTGTTCGCCATAGTTGAGGGCATGTCTGATCTCAATATTCTCGGAGTGAGACACGTATTCAAGCCATTGCATTGACACATCCGAATACGTTTTGTTCTGTTTTGTGTATGCCCCCTCATATGTAAGAGCAATCGTGTCCTTTGGGAGAAACAAGGTCTTAAAAGTGGCCATGCAACTCAACGCCAGAGTGGTGAATGCAAAGGGGTCAAGCTGAGTACACTCAAGGAATGTTTGCCGATAGATCGTGCAGGCTCTGCGCAGAACCTCCACATCGTTAACACAATAACGCTTGATCTCTGCCTGGAAATCAAATATCTCACCGCAAAGACCCCGGTACCAATTCATGAAGGCCTCTTTCTCAGTGTCCCCCATCGAGTCGTATCCATAGTAAGACGGGTCAGGATATTTACCGACGTAGTGTTCGTTCTCCGTAGTGTTGAATTTGTGCGGAAAATACCCCTTCTCCAAATCCTCGAACCCCAGCGCTGAGGGTGTTTTAGACAGGCGCATCGGCAAGAAGCTAAAGGAGTCAATCCACCGCTGTCTGTGTGCAGAGTCATACATCAGTATCACGCGGCTTCCATTCATCGTTACCTCGGGGGTGATCTTCTGCTTTACAAAATACTCCAGGACGATGTAGTTATCAAAGCCCGACGCATTGTGTGCAATGAAAGTGTAACCACTGTATTTTGGTCTTCGGTAATATTTCACAAAAGACTCAAAACATCGCAAAGAGGTGAAACAAACTTTTTTTCCATCCATGTCCATCGCGCAAACGTACACCGCCTCATGTTTACCGTTATGGAAACGCGTCTCAAAGTCATACAGTATGTATGCCGTTTGTGGTTCAGGTTTTTCAAGGGGCTGAATGAAGCATCGATGTTCGTCATCGCCCTCGGAGAGTGACATCTTACAGTGTTCGCATATGGGGGAGGCGCATACGTGCTGCTTTTTAGCCACCTTGTACGTTTTTCCGCAGGCATCACAATACTTCATAGTGTCACACGGTATGAGGGCATGCACCGCATCCGGCTGCTTGTGTTGATCAAAACAATATGCTGATTTACAGATACGCTTACAATCGCTGCATTTCTGTGTGCTGGTTGAGCGCGCCTGACACTCTGCCGTGTAGCACACGGTACACACCTGTTCACACCGATGGTGTAGACGTTGCTCATATGTCTGATAGCAGTAGGGGCACACATATGATGCGCCAAAAAATCCCGTCTTATTTTCAATCACGTGGTAGTGACTGTCATGTAGATACAACCATACAGTCCGCGGGTGATGCGTGTTGTGTGTTTTAAAACACTGGAGTCGTTTACAGCCGGCCTGATGGTGGAAAATTATAATTTTCAAATCCAAATATCGTTCAAAAAAACCCACGTCCGCGAATGACACCTTGTGCGTGTGTGGTAGATTAAGGGCAGTGTGTAGCTGCTCAGCGTGTCTTAGTTTATCGTTATCAGAGGTGTCGGGGTGGATAAAGTGTGCGAGACAAATAGAGAAACAGAGACTGTTATTCCTATTGTCTGGTGTGTACAGAAGGCGCCCTTTCTTCGATAATATCTGGTCATAAGGAATGCTCCCCAATTTTAAACGCGCTCCCCCGCTGCTGTTTCTAGCAACAGTCACAACTATTTCTAATTCATCATCCGTTATAGAGTCGTCATTACTTTGCACCGCCTGTGCAATTTGTTCGATAAACAAATCTGCGCCGGGCGAGTCATCCGCTCTGAGAACAGCCTGCACGTCACTGGCCAGCGACGGCCCACGTAGAACAACATTGAGCACACTTCCTTCCGGAGCCTCGGCAATCGCTCGATCAATGATCCCCGAAACTCTATCTCGCACCAGGCCTGGTACACGAGTAATGTCTGTGAGATCAATGTTTCTGAAGTCAACATTCTGTCGTAGTACGAACGCATTGAACGCCGGTATGTCCCGCCTTGTAGCGTTTACCCCGTATTATCACCGTCCGCTGCAAAACAGCTCGGACCGGCATCTTGATCTGTCGGAGGTGCTGGAGCCCCAGACCCCTCTTGAAATACGCCGCTGTTAATAACCTCCCCACCAACAGAGCTGTCAGAATACGAGTTTAACGGCGATGCAAAAGCATCACCACCCTCATCATCATCATCAGCCCGAGCACCCCTCATATTGGACTCACGAGCCCTCTTCCCCAAAGCTTTTAAACGGGTAGTATTTCTTTCCGTCACATGTAACAACATTTGGTACTCTGGAGTAACTATCGGAGGTGCTGGAGCCCCAGACACCCCCTGAAATACGTCACAGTTAAATGCGGCAGCCCCCTCTCCGTCAGAACTAGCGCTTGTCCCCGGAGTACCGTCCCCCCCTGTGTTTACGCGGTTCCGTTCAAAATCAGCAACAGCTCAGTCAGAAGCAACAACACCATCGTCGTCAGCCCCAGTAGACGCCTTAAGGGATTCACGAGCCCTCCTCCCCAACGCATTTAAACGGCTAGTATTTGTTTCAATCATGTGTTACAACGTTTGATAGTCTTGGTCCTTATCATCATCATCACCATCGACAATCATTGAGTCATGCACGCAGTCCTCTGACCGGTGTTTTAAAACTTTTCGCGGGTGTGACATATTAAGCCTTAAGACATCAAAAACAGGAAAATTAAGATTGAAATTAAAATAAAAAATAATAAAAAAAATAAAATAAAAAAAGCATGAAACGCGACAACAACAACAACATACAACCACAACCACGACAACAACAAACGCTACACCCCAAGTTTTTTAGCTATAGCATTGAGAGTGTCTATGAGATCCGCACGACAGATCTCCCATGTTGTCATGTGCTGTGTTACAACATGCTTGGTATCCTCATGCAATTTACTTAGCCTTGTCACTTTTGCTACCAAATGCTTTGTGTCCATACGGTGCTGTGTTACAACATGCTTGGTCTCCTCATGCAATTTACTGAGCCTTGTCACCTTTGCTGCCAAATGCTTTGTGTCCATGCGCAGTTGCCTGATCTCCTGCACCAATTTGTATTGCCCCCCGGGTGCATTCAACACAGTGCCCTCTTGTGGATGGTCTACAGCATTGTATTCATAACCATTCAACCCCTCAACAAACAATGCGGTTTCTCTTTGCTCACCGTTGTTGGGGCCCTCCCTCGGTAACGATTCTTCATAGGCTGCAAAACATTGCATAAAATCCTCGTCTGTGAACGGGTCGATGTATGCTGGACCCAAACACTCCGCTTCTTCTTCTTCTTCTGACTGCATAGACCGGGGGTCCTCAACACATCTAGAGTTTTTAGACTTCTTCACAGCTTTTTTATACGCCGGCCTCGGCCCCTCAGCACGTCTGGGTAGCGCCTTCTTCACAGGTTTTTTATACGTAGACCTTGGCACCTCGGTATGTCTGGGTGGCGACAAAGAAAAAATATGGTTATACACACACACACACACACACCTGTATTAGTGTTTAGACTGCCCACCTTCTATACTGCTTCACAGCCGTTTTACCCCCACTCGTCCTTTGTGGCAGCTCCCCCAATCCTAAGTGAAAATGTTATACAAGTTATATATTGTAGGTAGATAACCTGTATAATATGTTGTTAATATTAATTTCACAATACCAGAGTATGTGTCTCTACTGGTGCCTACCACCGTAGGGTTACTTATTGCGGCCTCGACACCACACGGTAACCTTCCTGCTGCTGCTGCTGCGGCTGCTGGCTCAGCTCCTGCGAATTGGTGTATTTTATGTGTTATACTGTGGATGAGTGGGGAACAGAGATATCTATCGTCAACCGTTTTTTTATTTACCTCCTCTTATTGAGCGTGGTACATCCTCCAAAGCGTCGACTATTCTTTGTATTTTTTGAAGACTTGTCGGAGGGGCTGTTTCAAGAAATATTTTCGAGTGTTAGCATTCTATAGCCCCTTGGGATTCTGTCTGCTACTGGTTTCTAAAAGATGTGCCCTGTGTAAGTAAGTAAGCAAGTAAGTAAGCAAGTAAGTAGGTATGTATGTTGGGGGCTATCGGGTTAAAGACAAATACAGATAAATAAATAAATATAGCTAGAATATAGAATTGTGAAATCAACTAGACCTCGCTGGGTGGCCTTAGCGGTTTAATCTCCTCCGCGGGGCTTGTCATATCGTTGAGAAACCTTAATAAATATACTTCATAGTTTAATATCAACTGGTTGGTTACTGAAACACAATAATTAACAATAAAACCGCTTTTACTTACCGATAAAATGCTTCATTCTCACTCAGGCTTGACAAGTTGCTGTAGCTGCTGACGAAAAAACTTTCTGCCACGTGGTCCCCGATGTTTTTTTGAAAGAGGGGGCTACTGCATGAGTTGCTCTTAAATACATTCCACATCCAACCCCATTGGTAGGTGAGACATTAACATATCGGAGGGTTTGAACACGTGTTGTGATGCTCTAGACAACGGTCTGGCCTAGGTGTCTGCGAAGACCATCGTCTGTGGGTTCTCAATTTTCACATCCTGATGTAGAACAATAGCTTCATTGCAAGATGTAGCCTGTTCTTGATCTACACCATCAAAGAACATAACCAATATGTTTAATGCGGCAGCGCTAGGTGATTGTCTCTCTCACACACACACACACACACACACACACACACACACACACACACACACACACACATCTTGCTTTAAGATTTTTTATATTGTATAGTGACTCGCATTTGGTGGGGAAGGTAGGTTTTCATTGAGACAGCTATGACTTAACCTGCTTTTCACACGTCATCGGAGACGACGTGTCTACCGTGCTTAAATTTAGGTTTTCATTGATATGTGATGACTTTAGTTGTTTTCACACGTCATCGGAGACTGTGTGTCTACTGGCCTTAAAATTCCCTTCCTCTACTTTTAGTTAAATGTAGAACCTCATAAACATAACCCCAAAGATATTGGGGTGAACCATACGTATGTTTTGAGACACACCATGTTTTGCTTTAATGTGTGTAGACTCTCAACCAATTCTGGAACTCTGAGTTTGTTGAACCAGCTTCATGGTACAGGCCCCTGGTTGTATGGTGTTATTTGTAGGTGAAAATATGTTCTACAAACTATTATATTGACGTGTTTTACCCTGTTAAAGTGATTTGGTTGTGTGATGTTAATTGTTGTTACAATGAATCGCAGCAGTACTGAAAGTATCTATCGTATAGCAACAGACTTTACTCCATCTTGTGAATCCTACCCCGCATGCATATTGGCCTTGGCTTTTTATAAAAGTACCATTATTGGTGTTGCAAATTACTTATTTGCTACAACTTGCCTGTGTTATTGGTGTGTTTTACCCTGTTAAAGTGATTTGGTTGTATGTTGTTCTTTGTGGGTACAAAAATCGTACCCTTACTGAGAGTAGCAGCCATCTTGTGAATCCCACCCAGCATGCATTTCGGCCAGGGCATTTTATAAATACATCATTATTGGTGCTGCAAATTACTTATTTGTTACCACTTACTTATGTTCTACAAACTGTTATATTGGTGTGTTTTACCCTGTTAAAGGGCTTTGGTTGTATGTTGTTCTTTGCGGGTACAAAAATCGTACCCTTACTGAGAGTAGCTGTCATCATGATGTAGCAGGGCTTTGGTCTGCTGGGTTAATATTAACGGGGGACGTGGCGGGACGTGGCGGGACATGCCACGTCCCGTGGCGGGACATGCCAGGACATGTCCCGCCACGTCCCGCCACGTCCCGCCACGTCCCGCCACGTCCCGCCACGTCCCGCCACGTCCCGCCACGTCCCGCCACGTCCCGCCACGTCCCGGGGGGCTTGTTTGTGTCTGCATGCCATAAAACACTCAAAGCCATCAAAGAAAATGTAAAAAGGAACATGTCCTGGCTTGTCCTGGGGTATCCTGGGGTGCTTGTTTGTTTGTTTCTTCACATCATAAAAAAACTCACAGATGTCAATTTAACGTCACCCTATCATGAATCACTCTCGCTGTCCAACAAATGTCACCAATCTCGCAAATGTCACGTAAATCATTCTAACCTGTCACTCAAATGTCACCCCTGTCGTAAATCATTCTAACCTGTCAATCAAATGTCGCCCCTGTCGTAAATCATTCTAACCTGTCACCTGTCAATCAAATGTCACCCCCCTGTCGTAAATCATTCTAACCTGTCACCTGTCAATCAAATGTCACCCCCCCTGTCATAAATCACTCAAAGTGACAGCTGTCAATCAAAGTGACAGGTGCCATAAATCACTCAAAGTGACACCTGTCAATCAATCAACTGCCCCCCCCAGAAAGTACCTATTATATACTACTCACCACAGCTGATATTGACTGAGAGACTTCCGAAATCCAAGCTGCATTGCTCAACTGGAGACCACTCCCAGGGTATAGAAAGCAGTTTTAGCCATAATTAATTAAATAAATGAATAAATAAATACATAAATAAATGAATAAATACATGAATAAATAAATAAATATGGACTTGAAATACATTGTGAAATAAATGAGGCAATAAATACATAAATATGAAATACATTGAATTATTTCATGGTACATTTATTTATTTAAAGACACTTTTATTTCATAATGCCATATTTCATGTTCTTATATGCATATCAGGAGGTGTGGCTATCTCTCACATTCTGTTCCGAATGCAACAGAGCTGGGACAAGGGCTTCGGTGCAGCGTCTCCCCCGGATAAAGTGATCGATTTTCGGACACTTTGGGCAACCTTGCCCGGGGTGTGGAGCTATTTTTTTTTCTCGTTCTATATATCTATACTTCTACTTGAGTAATGAATGTGAATACTTTTGACACCTCTGCTATACTTTGACAAAGTCCTCCCTGTGACTTTCACAGCCACTTCAAATTTTGACAAAACTATCCTTAGCAGACCAATCACAGCCTTGTGGGCTGCGTTGGCGTGCGTAGCTTTTGACGCAAATCTCGAAAAATTGGTTGACGGCGCGTAAGGGGCTCTTACGTCTGGGTGTCCTTGTGTTTCTCTGAAAACGCAGTAGCATAAACTAGGCTTTAGTGTGTTAGGTTCAAATAGAATCCTGGAGGTGAAGGCCCGTTCATCGCTGCTTGCAGCTTTAATATTATTTTATTTACAGACGGGGCTCACTGTGTGTAATAGGAAAACAGTGAAGACAATTCATAGTGTAACATCCAGACTTTGTGGTTAGTTGGTCACTGTTTTCTGTCATTCACCTTGCCTCTCGTTTCAGACACCTCCCTTCCTGTGTCGCTGCCCTTGGTGATTGCAAGCCCCGCCCTTATTGTTTCCACCTGTTATTTTTTAACCTGACTACCTCTCCTTATTCTGCTTTTGAGTGGCCCCAGCTCCCTAACACATAAGCTGTGTCTCAAGTCGCTAGGCTGCATCCTTGTAGCCTCCAGCCTTTACTAGCCTTCACAGTAGCCTGGGCTGGGTCCTCCAACAACCACGTATGCTGAACTCAACGGTCTCTGAAATGGGACGGTCTGGCCTACGGGAGGACTTCCTGCTTGCTTCATCGGCATTACCTCCGCTGCTCCCGCTGCCTAGCAACCTACTCAGCTTAACAATAAACCCTTAAAACCTGAACAACGTACAGACAAGGAAGATAAACTTCTTATTTCATTTAATTTAGGACGGTACACTTCTCCAATGATTGATGTAGTTGGGGGGACGAGAGAAGGAGATTATGTTGTAGATCAGCTGTCGGGACATTGGTTTAGGCTAGGCCAAGACAAACAATGGCCACAGGAAGACTTCTTGAGCCTCTGATCATAGCTTCTTTCAGTATCCAACAACAAATGAGTATAGCCAACACGATTAAAGGCAAGTTTATTGGTATAGCACATTACAACAAGGCATTGCAAAAAACATCAAAAGGCAAAAGAAGGACATTTAAAAATACTTTTTTAAGTATTAAAATTGATTTAATAACCAACCCAATAATAACCAAGTGTAAAATAGAACATACGTTTATAATAAACTGTAAAAAGCATCCACTTCATCCTTGAATCTGGTCCAATTAAGCAAACAAAAAGTCTTAATTTGAAGCAGCTAAAAGTCTCATCCGACCTGCAACTTTCTGGGAGTTTGTTCCAGACATGTAAAGTAGAAATAGTCCAATATTTATTTTATAGTTCTATTTATACACAGAACAATTAAAATAGCCATTACTATTGTTCTTGTTAATACTGTTTAATCAAATAATTCACACAATAGTTTTGTGTGAGTTGGAAAAAATGCACTGTCAATTATTGGCTGTAACATATAGAAACATTTGCGTAAGAGCGTTAACACTGGATTTAGTTCTTTCCTATTTTCATCACATTTATATAATTACGGAAATCAGATGGACAATTACTATTATCTTGTTAGAATTTATGTTTTAATTTGGACACCTGTATGCATATGTACTGTATATATGATACGGTATTGTTCAAGTTACTTTTTCCTGAAAATCCAAATGATGCTCTGACACAGATCTGGTGATAAGCCCAGCTGCAGCAAGATGTCCTGGTCCATTTCCTGGTGGGTTGCATTTTATTCTTTTTCTGAGCTGCAGTGTGAACTCCAGTACTTGTCCTAAGCAGATGTGGGTTCGTAGGTATGGAAGTGAATTCCTTTTGAGCAGGTGATCTTCATCACTGCCCCATTCAAAGTGGTGTCCATAATCAACCTCATCATGCCCTCTGCTATCAATGATGGCCTTGAGATTAATACAGAGAGGGAATAGGGTATTAGATTATAGATTGACAAGTAGGGCAAACACATCCTTAAACAGGCCTGTGAAGTCTGTCTGCTTGTTTTCTACATTCCTACATGTAACTTAATCAGTTTCATTAGGGCTTTTTTTTCTTCTCTTTTTCAAAAATGAGGATCGGCAAAATGTCTAAAGTAAGGTCAAAGGTAAGGGTTACGAATAAAAGATGTCTACAGGAAATAAATGTAAGTACAGTTGATTATTTGCTAAGGTGGACGACAAACTCCTATCCGTCAAATATGACTAGGACATTTTGAGGTCAGTACCCACACAATGCCATAATCAGAGGACCCTGTGGGCAGGAAATAAATGTATGATGTATGTCAATGTAATAGGTCGTAGTCATGAAAACACTATTGTGTTGTCTTATGTGTGTGATGGACCAGGAAGTCATCTAGCCTCAACTTTCTCTGACTAAATAATTCGGCTCCTTATCTCTGAGCATGAAAGAAAGCTTATTGAGAGCCATATATAAAACCATTTTGTCATACAGATATTTCAGCTTGTCTTTTCATGCTTTTCATACAAAGACACATGCACAAACACTGCATACTTTCAGTGCATGCAATTGGTTTTGACCTAGCCAGGAGCATGCTCAAATGCACTAGCATTGCGGTAGCCCCACTGGCCAGGTCAAAGCCACCACCTACACTCTTCACATACAGCTGTTAAATTTATCGGGAAACCATAGCAGTCCCGTACTTTATCATGTTCAATAAATACAGTTTGCAAATTTTGTTTAATTACATTATATTCAAACACAATTTGAAAGTTTTCTTTAGTACAAAATATAAATAAAAACTATATTATTGCAAAAAAGGACGTAAAAAGCAAAGAATCTTACTGTAAAACTCCAAACTTGCTCATGCTGCGTTTGAAATCATCCTTGAACTTGACAAACTTTCCCATGTTGTCCTCATGTCCCACCGAGTGCAGCAGAGGAGTGTCAACAAAGGCTGGACACAGGACGTTTATACGAACGCCGTAGTTGCCCAGAGAGGATGCATCCTGCAAGACATTTAGAATACGCTGCTGAGCTTTTGAGCATTCTGCAAGACATCCCATCCTACAAGAGCTAAAGATAACCTTTTGTAGTGTTGTTTCAGTGTTTGTGTGTGCTTTTCTTACTGCCATAGCTCTGGTGAAGCCAATGACTCCATGTTTAGTAGCAGTGTAGACCGGCTGGTGAGGTGAATGCAGGAAGGCTTGATTATTTAGATAGGAGACAAGAGAAGAAACTTAAGTTGAGTGGAGAAAAATCCATATATGAATGAGCAGAATTCTAAATGCGTCTTTTAATTTACTTTACACATTTCTTAAAAAAAAAAATACGGGTTATGTAAATATTCAGTTTTCCATATCTCTGGTTCATTCTGAGTCACTTAACCTACATGCTTTCCCTCACTGCAGCTTTCATTACATCTTGTTTCCTCGACACAAGGGACACATTGGTTTGCAAGGAGCCACACAAAGCTATACATTCATCTTTGCATTGATTAATAGATAAAAGGACATTATTATATGGGCTTGGTTTAAGATCTTTATTTGTCATTGTACTGAGTCTGTGGCAACTAAGATGTCTTGATTAAGGTGATTTGGTTTAATACGATTATTTTTGCATTGACTAAAATCCATCCATGTCTCTAAATTTAGTAAAAGGTATTGTGTTCATTCCAGCGTTTGTGTTGTTACTGTTATGAAAATGGGTATGCTTTGTCTCCCCCTTTTTCATTTCATGGTGCTGGTCATCTCTTATAAATACAGTGTATTTTTATTGTACCGTGGGAAAGGTGGTGTTTAAGTTTCTTCTCTCTTAGTGTGAGAAGCTAAAGCACCAGTATGTCCTTTTAGTATGGAAAGCGTTATCGATGGTACCCTGGGAAAGGTGGTGTTGAATTTGTGGTGGTGGTGTTGAATCCCATGAGGTAACCTGAATGGAAGACAATGTTTGCATCTTTTCCCCTCTCTAATGAGGCTGGTTCACGTTTTATCTTGCGTAAGCAAGACTGAATAAAAACTGTCACAATGGAAGACCACTTTCCTCCCTGTCCCTCCTACAATTTAGCCTGGGTTTTTCCATGCTGCCTTGCACGCGCGATTTATTTCGTGCTGCAAGACAGTCTGGAAACCATGGAGCAAATTTGCCCCTGAGATAGGGCACCAATCACAGAGCGTGGAGGGTGCAGCAAGACGATGACGTTGAATATGCGCTGGCAGGATCTTGTTGATTGCTCTGACTCCTGTGTGACTGTCACCCCTAACAACGCTAACCTCTCGGATAAACTCTGTGTTTTTTTCGATAAAAACATGTCTGTAGAGTGGCCATATATACCAGGGGTCCCCAAACTACAGCCCGCCGGCAAACTTCCGCAGACTTTATGTCCCCATAAACGCGGAGGTGCGCGGAGCCGACCGCCAGCATCCCCCCGGTCAGCCCGGCCCCCGACAGAGGAGGACAGAGGTTATGCGGCCCTCACAAGAAAAACTTTGGGGACCACTGATATATACCTTCTACTCTCATGTTTGCCTTGCACAAACGGCAATAGTCGCTGAACGACATCTTGTACACATAACTCTCTGACCGATCACCTGCTTCCGTGTAGAACTTCTGTCGCTAGGAACAGGCGCATTTGACAGACATTCGTAGCGGCTCTAATAAACGGCTCTGGGCATTCGTAAACCACGCCTCAAATACGAGGAAATGAATATGTGGTTTCCAGACCCAGTCTCATTTCAGTTCAGGGTATGACGTTAGCCAGGCTAGCTACAACTAATCGTTGAGTAACCTATTGTATTTCAGAATTATTATTTACTCTTTTTACTATATTTAATTTTCTCTTTTTAGGGCCTTTATCATATCTGAAAAGTTGTTAAATTTGGCATGCCTGTCAGAACTGGTGAACAATTCGATCATTTTGGGGTCTCGCATTTGGGTACAAAGAAATGCCTCTATAGCGCCCCCTAGAAATTTCAAAAAGTACCACACTAGGCCAGTTTCTTGATTGACAATACCTGATTGACAAGAAGGAAGTTTGCATAACCCTCAAACCCGCAACTTAAAGTAAACTGTGCGGAAACTTGAACGACTATGGCGTTCCACCAAATCAGAAGGATCTAGGTTAGTCTGGCAAGACAGCATTAAAACATATAAGGCGGCTCTCCGGAGCGCAAGAAGATCTTACTCAATGCCGCCCCGAGCCTCTTGGCTCTGATCTTACTACTCATCACTAATAGAGAAAAATAAAAACAACTCCAGGTTTCTCTTCAGCACTGTGGCCAGGCTGACAGAGTCACAGCTCTGTTGAACCACGTATTCCTTTGGACCTCAGTAGTAACGACTTCATGAACTTCTTCAATGATAAGATTGACTATCAAAGAGAAAATTGATGCCCTGCCCTCAACTAGTGCTGACCCGTCCTAGGACGTAGGAACCCTGGACACAGCAGTAGGCCCTGATACCAACTGGAATGGCTTCTCTTCCATCAACCTTGATCAACTGACAATTTCGCAGTCTAAATCTTCTACTTGTCTCTTGGATCCTATTCCAAATAAGCTGCAAGGAAGTTTTTCCTTTCATTAGCACGCCTTTACTGGATATTATGAATCAGTCCTTGTTGACAGATACCATGTATGTATCATGTACCGTGTCATTCAAGATAGCTGTAATTAAGCCTCTTCTTAAGAAACCTACTCTTGCTCCAGAGGTGTTGGCTAACTACAGACCGATCTCTAATCTTCCCTTCCTCTTGAAGATCCTTGAGAAATCCGTCGCAAATCAACTATGTGACTTTCTTCAAAACAATGCTTTGTTCGAGGACTTTCAGTCAAGATTTCGAGTGCATCATAGCACAGAAACAGCGCTGGTGAAAACTACGAATGATCTCCTACTTGCATCGGACCAAGGACTTGTCTATTTTCTTGTCTTACTGGACCTCAGTGCCGCATTTGACACCATCGATCATCGTATCTTGCTGCAGAGACTAGAACATTTGATTGGTATTAAAGGAACTGCACTTAGCTGGTTTAAATCCTATTTATCGGATGTATCCCAGTTTGTGCTTGTAAATGGAGAATCCTCGAAGACCACCAATGTTGGTCACGGAGTCCTACAAGGTTTTGTGCTTGGACCCATTTTATTTACCCTTTATATCAGGGGTGTCAAACGTACGGCCCGCGGGCCGGAACCGGCCCGCCAGGTGGTTCAGTTTGGCCCGCGGGATAAATCTGCATTATTAAAAGAAAAAAATAATAAACTTCATTTTCTATAAAATATGAAGTTCCTATATTGACCGCTAGTCCGCTAGTGGCGCTGTGTGTGGAGTCAGTTCATGGGTTCAGAATCCGCTTGTTAAGTCTGACGTCACACGGGACTTCCGGGTCCAAGCGCTCCGCTTGTCCACATCTAATAACACTGGCGGAACCTGTTAATTTATTGACGATCACGTCCTACTTTAGTGATGCACCCTTGGCGGTCATAAAGGGTTTAAATTTGTTTAACTCCAACATAGTGGTTAGTGTAGCGCATCATCCAGGTGGCATAATTAAGGGTGAGTTAGCTGTAAGGTTAAGCTAGCTAGCTAGTTGACATAAGGTGCCATTCCTTGTTGTGGATGAGGTATTTCAAAATATAATTTTTACAGGACTTCTATAACTGTGAACGTAACTAAACGAAGATTAAAAAATATACAGAAGTATTGTTATGATAAACAGCGCTGGCAGCAATGTAGTTTGTGATCGTGTAAACATGGCTAATATGAAAACAGCTGCTTGAAACAACGGAGTGCCTTAGCAGTAAAGCACAGTTCGATCCTCGGTTCCGCTAATCCATGTCATCCTGGCTATAAATATTAGTTACTGATGAACATGTGTCAGTGTGTATGGTAGCTGCGGTCATCATTGTGTGAACACGTGAAACCTACGTACGTTAACGTACCGGAACGTTACCTTCCCGAAAAACCAACACCGAAATACAAACTAACCTTCAGGCAACGTTTGCGAACCAAACGTTAGCGTAACCAAAAACTAACGTTCTGGGGACCTTAAATTGTTAGCTGGGTTAGCCCATAGCATCGGCGTTATCAACTGCAGCAATTTTCTCGTATCGTTCTCGTCACAGGGAAAGCGATAGAATGACACTTGTTTTTTTAAACTCCGATCTATTTAAACAACACGGGACACAGCACTGCGGTATGTTAAAACTCGGGCGAAAGCGGTAAATAGGTAGAGAGGACCCGGACTTTGGACCCGGAAACAGTATTATTGGAGCGTGGTGACGTCACGACTTAACAAGCGGATTGCTTCCCAGAAGCAAAATGGATTTTAAATCATTTATACATTTTGAGGTGTTTGATGTATTTTAACATGCAGGACAGTGTTTTAACGTCCACAAAACTGTCAATAAATGTTTTGCAACAGTGTACAATCACTGTGATCAGTTTTTATGCATAATGCACTTAAATAAATGTTAAACTGGGTGAAAATGTTGTTGAAATTGCACATAATTTTCTTAAAAACACTTTGGTTGTTCATAATATATTTGGTAAAAGGACAGTTCATTGCATATAAAGATTTTTATAAATTTATTTCTTCTTTGCACTAATACAAAGAAAAAAGTGGACTTAGTTTGGCCACCATGAGACCGATTAAGTTGTATGCGGCCCCCAGACCAGAATGAGTTTGACACCCCTGCTTTATATGCTTCCTTTGGGCGACGTTATCAGAAAACACTGCATCAATTTCCATTGTCATGCAGACGATACTCAATTGTATCTGTCGATAAAGCTAGAGGCCAGAGTCGTAGTCTTACACACTTCTCTGCGCTTTCATCTGAGCAATCACTCACCCAAACCATAATTCAATCCGGAGAGACTTGTTGAAAATTGAACACTGCTTTATTATGAATATATTATGTATAGGCATGAATAGGCATGAATATTGCTTGCAATGTGTTTGAGGCTTGGACTCCATCCTGCCGTAGGATAGACCAGGGGCAAGGATGCTGAGCCGAGATGAGGCATATCCCCCCCCCTTTGGGAGTCCAGACACTGGTGGTGGTGGTAGTAGAGAAGAAGTTGCTCCAATGCTCTAATATGCCAGGTTCTGCTGTATATTGGAGGTGTCAAGGGTGGTGGCGGGTCGCTTTTGGTGCATGCTGCAATGACAACTGACAGCAAAAGAGAGAACAGTCTTTTAAAGTTTGCAGGCAATTGGTTTACAGTAACGTCAGCCACATCTGGTTGGTTGGTACTACTCGACCCCGCCCCTAATCAGCTGGCTCTGTGCCCCTAATCAGCTGGCCGTGTGCTCCCAGGGAGAGGAGACCTCCAGGGAACGGCACAGCCTGTCCAGTCTTGCTGACTGAATTTTCGCCTAAGCTTTATTTAACCCTATAGAGATCGTGTCTGCCCCACGGACACAGTTTGTTAAATCAAAAGGTAAACACCAAGGAGTTATACTAAATAACTTAAATCAATGCTAAAACCAGTAATGCAACAGTGCAACAAAATAGGAGAATTAAAGGGGGACTTTTGAATATTAGATCTCTGTCATCTAAAGCTGTTTTAGTAAATTAACTAATATCTGATCTCCATGTTGATGTATTTTGTCTTACTGAAACATGGACGTCAGATGGAGAATATTTCATCTTAAAATGAAGCGACTCCTCCAAGTCATGTTGATACTCATAGCAATCGTTTCTTCCAGACTGGACTAGTGTTATTCTTTGTTAGCAGGGTGTTCCCTCTCCATTTGATTCAGAATGCTGCAGCACGTGTATTAACGAGAACTAATAAAAGACATATCACTCCTGTGTTATCTTCTTTGCACTGGCTCTCTGTTAAATCAAGGATAGAATTTAAGTTCTTCTCCTCACCTATAAGGAACTTGCGGGTGAGGCACCGTCTTATTTTAAAGAGCTTGCAGTGTTTCCTTTAGGATTTTTTTTAGCAGTGGGGGCAGGTCTGTCGGAACAACCCCCACCCCCAACCCGCCCGCCACCGCCACAACCCTCACCCTTCCAGGGAAAAGTTTTTCGTATGAAACTGGACTGACACTTGCTGCAACACAAATAATATATTTATTACTTAAATATATTTGTGGCACCTAACACCATTCATCATTCACTACAAATCATTCATAATGAAACATTCATTTGTGTGCCTTGCTGTGCACACATTTCATTTAAAAATAACTCCAAGGCTTGGTCATAGGGGAATTCAGAAAGAGGTCCATTAGCATACATACATGCTGCTAGATGGTCCCCCTGCGGCCTGTTCCTTAAGTCGGTTTCACCTATAAAGGAATTTTTAAAAATTGAGTGATATTGATAGCCAAACAATCTTTCATTTCACATTAACTATTCATCATGGAGAAATCTCTCTCACAGTTGACACTTGAGATTCGCACTGTGAGGGTAATGGCTGCCAGCTTACTGAGGGAGGGGTAGATTTGACGCCACTCATCGTGCTTGGATGCAGTTTGCTCATTATGGTATATAGCAAATAATAATAATAACCCCACTATTAATTACATTATCTTAATGCAGTGTAACTACTTGCAGCATGTAAATTATGCACCTAAAAAACAAACATGAGGAAGGGCTTTCAGCAATCGCTCTTATATCAATCAACAGCCACGTGCAATTTCGCTAAGCAGGTGAAGAATACAAACAACGAAAATCACCAGTTAACTTGATTTAAATTAGCAAGAACTATAGACTAATACAATATCAGGATTAAATTAACTGACAACAGTTATATCCAGGGGTGAAAGTAAGCCGGGACTGTCCGGTACGGCGTACCGCTAAGATATTTGGAGCCGGTACGGCGTAGTGGAAAGAAAACTGTACGGTCTCTGAAAAATATTGCTAGAGTTTTCGATACTAGTATCGGAAAAGCCTCCGATACTGCCGAAATGCTGGCATCGGGTATCGGCGAGTACTGGAGTCCAGGCTCTTCTTGAGGTGTCTCTTCTTCGCCACTTAAAAAAAAAGTTGCGCTGTGCTGCCATCAGCAGCTGCTGTTTTAGAGGGGCGAAGAATTGTTCAACGTTTGATCAGGAGCTGACGTCAGCTAAACGTCAGGCGCTAACGTTAGCTGACGTTAGCGAGATCCAGCGTTCTACTAGCGTGAACCGGGTTTGTGGAACGTCACGCACGGCAAACAAACCTAGCTAACGCTATCCGGGCACTTGTCTTGGGCAACCTTTGCTGTACCGAACAACACATTAGATTTGAACTGTTAATATTACGGGTCCGCTTATCCGGGTCGGTAACAGCTACTGTAAACGGCCGCTGGTCTCGGTGCTGCTCGGGCTGTCTTCTCTGTCATTTGCCCATTAGCTCAGGAGCTAACATTAGCGCATCGTGACGGCGGTTTGGCAGTACTTTACAGTGGCTTTTCCCACCAGTAAGACGCCGACACGCAACAAGTGCAAAGAAGCAATTTCGAGGGGTGGCACGAGTGCAAATTTCAACAACAGCAACTTAATCAAACATCTGAAGACGCGTCACGCTTAAGAGCACGACAAATTTACCAAAGTTAAGGGGACACTGGTATCGGTACTCGGTATTGGCCGGTACCCACTGGACGTATATCGGAATCGGTATCGGGAGGGAAAAAATGGTCTAAATCTCTAAATATTGCACTTTCAGCATGACAACACAGCTGCCAACGTCACACGAGTGTATGCGGAAGTTCGGCAACCTTCCTTCGTCGGCCCGGCCGCCGACCGCCACCACCCCCACCCCCGGTCAACCCGGCAAGTCAACCCGGCAAAAAGTTTGGGGACCCCCGGCTCTATATTGTAGTACCGCTAAGAAAAAAAAAAACTGCTTTCACCCCTGGTTATATCACTTACAGTTCTCAAGGACGCACACACCGACTCAAGTTCTTCTCCAGAAAGCTGCGGTCTCTCTTTTTTCATTTCTCTCTCTTGTCAGCCGGGTGGTGCGGGCGCCCGCTCGCTCGCTGTGTGAAGCGCGTGTCTCCAACATGCTGATAGACGGCTTTTCGCTTTTGTACTGTACGTCCCTATTCTGATACCGTGGCGGCAGAAATTTAGCCGTGGCGGGCCGCAACTACCAAATCAACGTAGAGGAAAAACTGCAGCACGATGGGTGGTGTCAAATCTACCCCTCCCTCAGTAAGCTGGCAGCCATTACTCTCACAGTGCCAATTTCAAGTGTCAACTGTAAGAGAGATTTCCCCATGAATAGGGTGAGACTTTTCAGTGTTATGTGAAATGAAAGATTGTTTGGCTATCAATATCCCTCACATCACTCAATTTTTAAAAATTCCTTTTTGGTGAAAACAGACATAAGGAACAGGCTGCAGGTGGACCATCTAGCAGCATGTATGCTAATGGTCCACCTCTTTCTGAATTCCCCTATGACCAAGACTTGGACTTATTTTTTCAAAAGCCAAGAAAAATCAAACTTGTGCACAGCAAGGCACACAAATGAATTTGTTTCATTATGAATGATTTGTAGATGTTAAGTGCCTCAAATATATTTAAGTAATAAATATATTATTTGTGTCAGTCCAGTTTCATACGTAAAACCTCCCGGTGAGGGTGGTGGCGGCGGGCGGGTTGGGGGTGGTGGTTGTTCCGACAGACCTGCCCCCACTGCTAAAAAAAAATCCTAAAGGAAACACTGCTTTCTGTAAAACGACCTGGCCACCTCTCCTTCAATGTTATCACCGGAGGTCCGGCCTCCACAATCATCAAATTCTATGCTACTGGCATCTTACCTTTAGTGAACTGGCATTCAGTGTTAATGAAGCAGCTGAGTTGCCATGAGAACATTTTCTGAAAGGGAAAAATGTGGAAGTTGAACTTATAGTTTATACATAACACACTTTTGATATGAATACAATTGTTAAAAAATTACTTTTGTTCAGTTTTGTCACGCTTCCTGCTGAGTTCGCAACAGAAAAAGGAGCTTGCTAATATCACCAATAGCCCTTTTCTAACGTCACCATGATGCACATTAAGATGATTTCTCCTTCCTTTCTCCTTCCTTATCTTTTACAATTTAGCTAACAGCTCGAGAGGGGCATATAAAAAGGTCAAATTAATTTGCGCATTGTGAGGCTAAAAAACGGTGTGAAAGCAACTGCAGGTTTAATGACTTTCCCCACTGCAATCTAACTAATGTTGCATGAAGCCGATGGCTACTCGCGTCCATGTGACTTTAACTATGACAGTATGTGGGAAAGACTTTATTAAAATGGCACTTGGGTCATTAAATACACAGAACTAGCAAAGATTCACCGAAGTGTAACACCATAACTTCTGCTTTCACGCTCGGGGCTTTATCGTTTCCTTCAACAACGCTTTGCATGCATCACGTAGTGTATGTATTGTTTACAAACAATTACGTAGGTATTGTTTGCTCAATAACTTACCTTAATATTCTTCAAAAAATCCAAATCCAAGCAGTCTTTCTTGCCTCTCTTTCTGAGGCAGCGTGTTCCACCTCCCACATGGACTGGATTTTACGCACGTTCAGACCGTAAACGTGGTTTGCTATTGAAGTGTTGTAAGTAGAGTTGTTCCGATTCCGATACCAGTATCGGAACGAATTGGTAAATATTGTGTTAGTGTGTGGGCATGTGTTACCTGCCATTGAGGAGACATTGATAATGGTGCCACCTTCTTTCTTGTACTCCTTACTCATGTGTTCAAGCGCCAAGTAGGTCCCTTTAATCACAGAGGTCTACATAGATTAAGAGATAACATGGGCAAAATGGTTATTTTCACAACAGACAAGAGCAGAACATACACAGAAGGGGAACAAAAGAAACAAATGTGAATTTACTGCTAAGCAAAGATATTTGTAGTTGTGGTTTTCCTTGTTGACTTTTCTGTATGACAAACAATGGAAACCCAACAGATCAATTCTGTACATCAGGGGTTCTCAACCTTTTGCAAGCTGGGCCCCCCCAAAGCTGGTTCATGGTAATTGGGACCCCCTTCAAGCCGCCATCCCCACCCCCACTACACCCCCACTAGATAGATAGCCCCCGAGGCTATTATTTTTAGGCCCACACATTAATTATTATTATTATTATATTTATCATCAGTAGCAGAAGGTAAGCCTATTATCATTACTAGGCTATAATAATTGGTAATTGGCACCAGACCTCTGGTATAAATGTATGCTCTCTTATTGTTATTATTACTAGGCCTAATAGTAGCCATATTATCTGCACAGAAGCTTGCAGGTAGGCGATGTTAATGTGAGACCTGAGCCTGATTTGCCTTGCAAAAGATCCTCAATTCTTGGTGCAATGTCTGATCAACATCAAATCATCCTCGATTTGTGCCCGATTGCGGTATTTCTTTTTGAGTGCAGTCATTTTTGAGAATCCCGCCTCACACAAATATGTCGACGCGAAAGGGAGGAGAATCTTCAAGGCGACGTTACAGAGTTGAGGGTATTCGTGCATCATTGCTGCCAGAATGACGAAAGAGGGCAGGAGGTAAAGAGTTCCTTCAGCCTGCTGTCACTCTTCAGCTCAATAAGCCTTCAGGGCTCTCAAGTCTCACACATTCAACCCGTTCATGCGCTCAGACGCCGCACCTTGTATTTCTCACGCAGAGAAATTGACTTTGGTCCGAGCCGTGTAGATTCCTCTTACAACCGGCGACCGTAACTTCCGCCCACAGTCGACCATATCAACCCCCCTCGGCGACCGTAGCGTCCGCGCGCGCCTCCCATCTTATTAATCACAAAATCACTTCTGACATTTTAGGAAGTGACTAGTCCCAAGTACATACCCTTTCTCATGTTTTTTTTTTGTTTTCCATGCGTTTTTTTTTTTTTTTTCATGCCACCTTTGGGGCTCCGTAGACTTTCATGCGGACCAATTGAAAATGGATGGCGGGCCGCAGTTGGCCCGCGGGCCGTAGTTTACCCCTGTCCTAAACGCTCAGTCGGATTTGTACGAAACCTTCCATTAATCATTATTGGTTCAATGTCCCCCCGATCCATCCAAAATCGTGTTAGTATCTCTAACACGATTTTGTTTTCTAGAAGATATTTGCCAATAAACTTCGCAATGGGTGTGGCTTAATGTAGCAAGATTCCTAATTTCCAAATTACTTGGACTGCCCTCACCAAAATATGTAACATATGTAGACATTGAACCTCTGAACACACATAGGGGCTGCTGCAGTTAATAATTGAAAATCTGCCTTTTGGGGCCATTTTTGGCCTATTTTCATGATTTCTTGGGGTTGTAGAAAAAACATCTCCTAGGGATTACACCCGATTCTTTTAACTGATGTGTTCTTAAGACCTTGGGCTCTAAGAATCATATTTTGCCGGAAGAATTTCCAAACTATATGTGTAGGGAGCATTTTTGAAGAACCACCATTTGGCGTAAAAATTGAAGTTGTTGTAACTCGACCATATTTCATCTAATCTGCTCCATATGTCTCAGATTTCAGGAACTTTTCACTCTGTAGACATCCACATGATCATTTTTAAAATTAGTCATAGCACCACCTGGTGGGAACAGAAAGTTGAGGTTTTTTTACTTAACACCTGGTTCCTCACAGGTTGATCTGATGCCTCTCAACAGTTTGTACCTCACACTTAAGACCTTGATAATGGTTGACTGTAAATATTATAAGAATAAGGATTAACGCGGCGAGTGGGAGCATCGTCAAAGTCGTCTGGTGAAAGAGATTTTGAAGGAACATGGCTCCTGTATGGTATTTTGAAAAATCATAATTTTGGCATTGTACATCAGAATGTCCTGGTTAATCACCAAATCCCACCTTGGGGAAGTGTACTCTCTGCCTGAAGTGGAATGATCATGTGACTGTCAATAGTTGGCTTTTAATTCCAACCTGAAAATGACCAGAAGTTGGTTGGACCCCAAACCATCACTGATGGTGGAAATCGAGGTCCCAGAGTCTGGAGGAAGACAGGAGAGGCACAGGATCCATGTTGCCTGAAGTCTAGTGTAAAGTTTCCACATCAGTGATGGTTTGGGGTGCCATGTCATCTGCTGGTGTCGGTCCACTCTGTTTCCTGAGATCCAGGGTCAACGCAGCCGTCTACCAGCAAGTATTAGAGCACTTCATGCTTCCTGCTGCTGACCTGCTCTATGGAGATGGAGATTTCAGGTTCCAACAGGACTTGGCGCCTGCACACAGCGCAAAATCTACCCGTGCCTGGTTTACGGACCATGGTATTTCTGTTCTAAATTGGCCAGCCAACTCCCCTGACCTTAGCCCCATAGAAAATCTGTGGGGTATTGTGAAAAGGAAGATGCAGAATGCCAGACCCAACAACGCAGAAGAGTTGAAGGCCACTATCAGAGCAACCTGGGCTCTCATAACACCTGAGCAGTGCCAGAAACTCATCGACTCCATGCCACGCCGCATTAATGCAGTAATTGAGGCAAAAGGAGATCCAACCAAGTATTGAGTATTGTACATGCTCATATTTTTCATTTTCATACTTTTCAGTTGGCCAACATTTCTAAAAAATCCCTTTTTTGTATTAGCCTTAAGTAATATTCTAATTTTGTGACACACGGAATTTTGGATTTTCATTTATTGCCACTTCAAATCATCAAAATTAAATGAATGTGCAATGAATAAATATAAAGTTACACCTTTTGAATGCAATTACTGAAATAAATCAAGTTTTTCAAAATATTCTAATTTACTGGCTTTTACCTGTATATATATAAATTGTACTGTCCATAAAAAACTGTCAATACGCATGTATGATCTCCCCTAAATAGTGGATCATTCAGCATTGCTGAGATCTCTTTGTGAACATAAGACCAAGATTATAAGTGCGGTTCTAGAATACTGGTCATCAACATGTTAATATAGAAGCCCTGGGGACTGATAATATATAAGATGAAGTTTGCGAAGTGCAATTCCCTTCTCCACGTGATTAACATAGAGCTAACATTTAGACTTATAACAATGCTGTACCATACATGTCCATTCGTGTCTACTTACTTTAGCTTTATATGTTTGAAGAATGAATCGCGGATTGGTGGGCAGTACTTCCTAGTTTGCCGTGGGGCATTTTGGGAGTTGTAGTTTCCTGCTTATAGAAAAGACTGCATGCATTTTGAATAGGCTTTTGGTGGGCTTGAGTATGGTGCAAAATGTTTGAAGGTACATGCAAATTATGAAGCAACGATGATAATGATAATTATGATTTTGTTATTATATATATTAACAATATTATTATTTATTTGTATTTTGAATGTTATTTAATGTTATTGGGCTATTGAGGTAAAGAGCAGGGGAGCTGTGTTGGTTGTAGTATGCACGTGGAAATTGAAACATTGCATTTCTTATTATTCCAGGTTTATTACCTGGTTCCGTTTAGAAAAAAATAAACAAACTGAGAAGAAAAGAAAATACAAAAAAAACACAAATTATTCACCCAGAAGAGAAAGGGAGAAAAACTATGTCAGTGTACTGATCCAACTGATGAACAGTTGCATGTAAGGAATTTCAGCAAAATGTTATCTCACCAGAGAACATTTCTGGTCAGACCCATTTCACCTGCTGAGATACAGATATGCTTGTCCATTTGTTTTGTTTTCATTTATTGCCGGGAGAAAGGCAGGATCATGCTTGTTTTCAGTAAGATGAAAACCAGAAACAATCCAGAATGCAGCAGCTCGACTGGTCTTTAACCTTCCTAAATTCTCCCACACTACTCCACTCCTCCAATCTCGTCACTGGCTACCAGTGGCTGCCCGCATCCAGTTCAAAACATTGGTGCTCACGTGTGAATGGATCGGGTCCAGTCTACATCCAGGACATGGTCAAACCCTACGTCCCAACGCGCGCACTCCACTCTGCATCTGCCAAAACGTCTTGTTCCTCCCTCACCGAGAGCAAAACACTTGACAAGATCACGAGTCTTTGCCGTCTTTGCTCCGAAATGGAGGAACGAACTCTCTGGTGACATCAGCACCGCAGAGAGCCTCTACATCTTTCGCCGCAAACTAAAGACACAGACTGTACCTTGACTAAACACTAACAAATTGCAGCACTTAAATAGTATTGGCTCTTAAATTGTACTTATAATGGCTCTTATCCAGGGTGCGATGCCCTCTGGTTTTCCTATCCCCCCCTCTGCTAAATTATTTTTATCTCCGGGGGGGACAAGGATTTCCCCCCTTGATAGCGATGAATGCAACTTAAATTTCAAGAGTTTAAGTAGGCTAGCAGTTAAAAATCTTCAATGTCAATACATCAGAGTAGCTGTTCAGTAGCCTTCTGGTAGACTGCACATATTTCTGAACGTCATCGAACACAAAAACATTGTAACATTTTAGTGCGGGAACTTCGCAGGGGTGCGCGTGCGCTTGTGACGCGGATCGGTTTCCCCTCTTCGGCTTCCTCCTCGTAGCCAAACCGTCCGTGCGCGTAAAAGTGAGCATCAAGCCAGTGGGACTTTAGATCCCATCGAGGGAAACTTTAATTGCGCTGAGAGGGGTCTCCATAGCAAAGAATAGGAACCAGCTCATTAATAATAAGAGCAGTGCGGAGCTGCATTACTGTGAGTGATGGCCTATTACTTTTGTATTGGTTTTGCATATTAACATGCTTTAGACATATTTTATTTGTTATTTATACTAGTAGCCTACTGTGATGATTTTCCACATCCCAGATTTTTTGGCGCAGTGCATGATGTGCGTGTGTGGAGCGCCGGCACTGAGCGTATCGTCTTACTTTACAGGACCCAATAATAAAACAACTCAATTAACATTAAAAGTTTTGCCATGTTGTGATGGGGACTAATCCACGGACCCGAAAAAGGGCCTGTCTACCCTTTGCGTTTTTCTCCCTAGTTATGAAAGCTAAAAGTCCCATGTTCTTGTCTGGGAATAATTAAAAAAAACATCCCCCCCTCTGCTTTTTTGTCAAATTGCACCCTGCTCTTATCTATAACAAGTTGTAAATCGGTGTTCTTTGGTTGAAAGTAGTTTGTTGTTTCTTGTTCTTTGGGTTTGTATCTCTATGGTTGAAATGCAATTATTGTAAGTCGCTTTGGATAAAAGCGTCAGCTAAATGACATGTAATGTAATGTGTCAATTACATTACAATTACTAAGATGGCCAAGTAGATATGTCTGTACAGAGTAGATACTGTGACATGTATGAACAGTTCTGTGATGTAATGGCCTTCGTCTTACCAGATTGACCTCTATGGTCTTTTCCCAGTTCTTTTCATTGTTGATGCCAGCGTTGTTGATAACAATGTCCAGATGACCAAATTGGTCTACCGTCCTGTGAAATGCATCTATTACACAGAAACAAAAACCGATCAGTGAATGACTTGAGCCCTTAACAAAATTTGTGAAACGACTAAATCAAGCAATCGCTCCTTACACTTTTGGAGAATGTCTCTTGAAATGTCTTAATAGATAATGTGTTTTCCGTTGTTGACTCATCAACAAAGAGAATAACCCATGTGTGTTGTCTGCTTGTATATTTTAAAGAACTTACTCCAGACACTATTTCAATATTAACTTAAAAAATCAAGATGAATTACACATTGCGCATATACAATGAGCCACAACCAGGTTGTCTATGTGAGCAGACAGTGACAGTTGGATGAAAAGCTGAAGAGAGAAATCTGAGATGGAAAAATATGAATGTGTTGGTTCCTACCACATACAAAATAGAAATGGCAAACCTGCTTTTAAGAGATCTGCTCGATGAACACACACACACGTCTATAAATGAATCACACATTGACGGCGTATATACAAACAACACACGCACAACCTACAATTGCACGCACTGTGTACCATACATCATAGGTCTCGTCATCAGTGTATTAATTGGTGATAACATAGTGTTAAAGTGCCTTGAATGCGTATGAATACATGTACAGTCCATTTATCATATAAACATTTCAATCTCTTAGCATGCACGTACACACACACAATCGTCAGCTCTATGCAGGCTTGTTCTAATAGAACTATCACACAAGAGTAACACCAAACCACATTCCACAGCTGTTAGCCTGCAGGGATTTACTTTTTGTATGTCAGACCAAAAAAATATACACTCACCGGCCACTTTATTAGGTACACCTGTCCAACTGCTCCTTAAGGCAAATTTCTAATCAGCCAATCACGTGGCAACAACTCAATGTATTTAGGCATGTAGACTTGGTCAAGACGATCTGCTGCAGTTCAAACAGAGCATCAGAATGGGGAAGAAAGGTGATTTAAGTGACTTTGAACGTGGCATGGTTGTTGGTACCACACGGGCTGGTCTGAGTATTTCAGAAACTGCTGATCTACTGGGATTTTCACGCACAACGATCTCTAGGGTTTACAGAGAATGGTCCAAAAAAGAGAAAATATCCAGTGAGCGGCAGTACTGTGGTCGCAAATGCCTTGTTGATGCCAGAGGTCAGAGGAAAATGGACAGACTGTTTCAAGCTGATAGAAAGGAAACAGTAACTCAAATAACCACTCGGTACAATCAAGGTATGCAGACGAGCATCTCTGAACGCACAACACGTCGAACTTTGAGGCGGATGGGCTACAGCAGCAGAAGACCACACCGGGTGCCACTCCTGTCAGCTAAGAAAAGGAAACTGAAGCTACAATTCGCACAGGCTCACCATAATTGGACAATAGAAGATTGGAAAAAAGGTTGGCTGGTCTGATGAGCCTCGATTTCTGCTGCGACATTGGCAAAGTGAAGCTTTCTTAACCAGTGAAGCTTTCCAGCCAATTGTATCGGAAAAAGGTTAATTCATTCAATGCATCGCAAACTCTATGAGGACCTCTGCTGTTGAAAACCTGTAGTGGTAGTGCATTTTTTTCGAATAGCCTACCAGCATATTTTGGCCCAGTCTCTGTGGGTTGAACATGATTATGAAAAGTTGAACCAATAAATCATCTAATAAATACATGAATTCCTATATGAATAAAACTAATAATATATATTAGAATCAAGAAATGAACCTTTATATATAAATAATAAATAACTTGCTGGTATTTTCAATTATATATATATATATATATATATATATATATATATATATATAATTTAAAATACATATTCACATAGGAGTGCGGTACATGCATATACCAGCATATATATATATTAAATATATATATATGCTGGTATATGCATGTACCGCACTCCTATGTGAATTGTCTGAATCTGGAATGTGGGAAGTGATTCACAGAGGAAAGGTCCGTGGGGCAGTGATTGTGCAGGTTTGTTAATGCAGGATATTGAGATGCTTGTGGACACATTGGATGGGGCATGAAATTATTATTGTTTTTTATTGAGAAACACAATTTTCTCCACAGTATCGGGATTGAGTCGGTTTTAAGTTTCAGCTTACTTTCCACCAACCCCGGGTTTTCGGTACCATGAAAGTGGCTCGGCTTCAATCGGTATTCGTTGCCATGGTAACTTACGCTGCACGGCTAACCTGCTCCGGGGCAGGTTATGTTCTGGATCCGAGCTCTCAGTCAGAAGTTTGATCAATCAGCGGTGAGCAAAGAAACAGCTGACGTAGTTAATTCCTAGCTTCTGTTCTCTGTTGCATCATTGCGGCTTCACCTTTTCTTCCAAATCCTGTGGACATCTCAGCGCAGATTGTTAGAAGAGCACTTCGAGTTTTTCGGGACAAAATCCCCTTGACTTTCCTGATACTTCCGTGTATGAAAGATACAGATATTCCGCGGAAGGAATAACTTATCTTTGCGAACTTGTTGAGCCGCAAATAACAAATGTGACTCGTCGAAGCCGCACTTACTGTACCGCAAATTATTTGAATTATATTTTATATATTTTTTAAACTTGCGCATTAACGCTCTCAGCGATGTTCCTCTAATATTGTTCTCTTGCTTTGGCAGCAGAGACGGTGTTACTGCGTGCTTGAAAAACATTTTTACATTCTTCATATTTCGGAAGAATAATTTCTTGCTCCTCCGCGGAGAAATTTATCTCGCTCTCCATATCGAACGTGATTGGTTGTTCGGTGCCGACGTCACTCTTTTATGTGCATGCAGAGTAATAGAGTTGAAGGATCAAAGCCTGGGTTGATAAAATCAGTTGATGAGCGGCGTCATGGTACCAATAAAGCCTGATTGCTTCGGTTTGGTTTTGTCGATTCTGAACCAATTCTGGAACCCTGAGTTTGTTGAACCAGCTTCATGGTGCAGGCCCCTGGTCTTCACTGCGTGTATCAAACAGACAAGCCCGAACCCTGATTCACGCCCATTTGAATCAAATCGAAGCAGTTACGTGACTGTGCGCCGGAACGAAGCTTCGGACGTCACTGATCACGTGATCAGTGACGTCCGAACCAAGCACCGATACATTTGCTTCGCTTTGCATTGGTTCATATATCGACACAAGCTTTGAAGCAGGAGGGTCGGAGGTAACATCACTAGAGAGAGGTGCAGAGACCCGCCTGGTGTATCGACCCGGTTTTGGACAAGGACCCGCCTGGTGAACGACGGGTGGACCCGATGACGGCGGAGCGGTGACGTGTGGAAAAACCCCCTATTGCCTCCAATAAAAAACCTACACACTGTATTCCTGGTGCCGGCGTCTCTGATTGAGCGTGATGCGGACACCCACTCCCCTGGGCGTGCCACACCATCTTTTGATGGCTACTTCCAGCAGGATAACGTGCCATGTCATAAAGCGTGAATCATCTCAAGACTGGTTTCTTGAACATGACAATGAGTTCACTGTACTCAAATGGCCTCCATAGTCACCAGATGTCAATCCAATAGAGCACCTTTGGGATGTGGTGGACGGGAGATTCGCGTCATGGATGTGCAGCCGACAAGTCTGCGGCAACTGCGTGATGCTATCATGTCAATATGGATCAAACTCTCTGAGGAATGTTTCCAGTACCTTGTTGAATCTATGCCACGAAGGATTAAGGCAGTTCTGAAGGCAAAAGGGGGTCCAACCCGGTACTAGCAAGGTGTACCTAATAAAGTAGCAGGTGAGTGTATGTTAATATCTCTCTCGCTCTCTGACTCACTCATTTATTCCCCTACTAATACTCCAATTCTCTGCTTCTACTTGTTCTCACCCAGTCATGACCACAATCATACAGATACAATTTGCCCATCTGCATAAGAGGATAATATATAGAGCATTTACTCTACAGTATTCTACAGATGAACTGTTAGACATATTGAGTACATCGTATCATTTTCTTCTGTTTAACAGATTTTCTGCAGGCTCAATTTGTCATTATAGGCCATTACAGTACGCAATGGCCTGTCTGTGTTTGTTTTACCTCTCAGTGCATCTCCATCGGACACGTCACATGGGATAAAGTAGCAGTTTCCCTCTCCAAACAAAGCATCCAGCTCTCTCTTGCTCTCTTCCCCACATGTCTTGTTGAGGTCAACCACAGCCACCTAAAGGAAATAAATAACTAGGATTTAAGGTCCTGTCTCAGAAAAATAAGCTTAAATGGACATAGCAACAATTTCATTGTACAGAGTAATTTAAACTGTACACATGAAAAATAAATATCTCAAATCCTGAATCTTGCAAATAGGCTACAGCTGCATTTTGTTCTACACAGCTTTGATCAAAAAAAGATAACAGATGCTGATACAGTGCCCAGAAGAGGTTTCCTTTTGACCCCTGCAGAGTTGGGCCATGGGTTACCAGTTCAGTTGCATACTTGGTTGAATGGGGTCGAGTGAACTACAGAGCTATACAGCTAATTGTCCGACATCATTTTTTGGTCACCGTGTACTGCTGACTTCCTCTGCTGAAGTCTGTGGTTTGACATGTGTTGCTGTGAACAGCTCAGTCAGTGACTGAGCACTTCTGCAATTAGTATAGAGTCAAGGGTTGCAAAGGAAGTCTTTCTTGCATAGACTCATCATTCAAGACGAATGAACACTAGCCCTATTTTTACGTATTAACTTAAACTTTTGAAATGGGCACAGATGTTCAGTGACAATGAAATAAGAACCAACAATTTATTGGAGCATGTGAAAAAAAAAGCAGTAAAGTTTACCAGTTTTTTTTTTTTTTAAACCAATTTATTTAAATAAATTAAACCCCAGCAGGTCAGTCTGGTGTGTGCTTCAGCAGTGTAGATAAGTCTTTTGTACCTGAGAACACATGGCAGTAGCTTAAACACTAAACGACAGCAGTTATGTAAAGCCCCATTAGTTGATTCTAGTTAATAAATTCATTTAAACTCCAAATTACAAATAATAATAATAATATAATAATAATTTAAATAACGTCCGACTGGGCTGTACTGACCTTGGCTGCGCTCTGCAGTAGTGACTCGACCACGGCTCTTCCAATGCCCTGAGCACCCCCTGTTACAAGAGCCACCTTTCCATTAAGAGACATGTTCCGAGCGCAGAAGCAAAGCCCTTACACCTCTTATAGTTTCCTTTCTCTGTCCGTCCAACTTCTCCTTCCCCTGTCTTTGCTTTCTTCTTACTTTATCTGACTTAATTTTCCCCTTTTATTGTGTTTTTTTCTCTTTTAGCTGAGACTTTTTTTTCCCTCCCTTTTCCCCTATCTCTCGCTTTCTGCCTTCACCCTATCTCTCTCTCGCTCTGAGTAAAGGAGGTTTGAGCGAGGAGAGTGTGTTGCTGAGAGCGACAGCGTTTTTTTTTTAAACGTGTTAATGTTTTTGTGGAGGGAGTTAAGAGTGCCGGAAGTGTGTGTGTGTGTGTGTGTGTGCGTGTGTGTGGTGGGCGTGGTTTTGGCTCGGCTGCAGAGGGGGGAGAGAGAGGAGTGGCTCGGGGACGGTGCTAGGTGGAGGCAACGAGCCTCAGCTGGGGTAATGAGTGTATTTTCCCCCTTATTTAACACAGCGAGGTGGCGTGAGATGTGGGTTTCTGTGTTTTTTTATATTCTTTCGACTTGTAGAATAGATGGTGTGACCGGATGAGACCACATAAGGCAGACAATGTGACCTGAGAAAGCTCAGGAAGAATGAATATAAAATATTATCTGAGATAACGCACCTGTGGCCGAAGGGAGAGCCAGTTTGAACCCATTTTCAGGGAAAGACCGAATGCTATGTGAAGGAGAACTGGTTTGAACTGGCTTTCAAGGACGAGAGGTTATAAGAAGGAGCAGAGTCAGACAGCAGACAGACTCTGAGAGGGAAAGCTTGCAAAGCGTGTTTCAGGTCTCCAGGTATACCTGCGGAGGATTGCTCATGTAGCACTTTATCTCTTCTAAATAAAATTTTAACTTTTTTTAACTTTACACTGCATGAAAAGTGGTTTTCATGCATTTTTTTAAAAGGTAAAATCTCTGGTACAAATAGATCAGGCTCAGTAGCCTAATTATAGACATATTTTAGCTTGAATTGATTTATTTAAGTATGCTAGATTACTGTGTATGCCATTAGCTACGGCAAATGTTATGTAAAAAACATACACTAAATATTAAAATTAGTTTTAATCTGAATCAGCATTAGAATCAGAGTGAGGGGTCTGCAGAGATCAGTGTCCTAGAGCTCAACTAGTGTGCATAGTGGCAGTACTACAGGTGACCTTTTCTTTAGTCTTACTTAAATGCAGGACGTATTAAATCACTACATCTTGTAGACATGGTGCTCACAGGTTTGCACCTGTGAAGCACTTCCATGTCCTTCCATGTAACAATTACCTCGTATCTGATTGGAGGATCCGGACGTTCAACTCGCGTTCAGCTCCTCTTGGACGCGATGAATAACTTCCAGCCAGTCCGCAGACTGAATAGAAGAAACTGCTGTTTGCTATCAGTGCACTGTCTCGTCAGCTGAATCAACATGCTGCCGGTATGAATGAGCGGGAGAGACTGACTCAAAGAAGAGGAGACGGGCGCATAATCCCAAGGTAAGAATGTTTGATGACTGCCATAGACATATACACTAGATGTCGCATTCGTTACGATTGGTCATTGGCACGAATACGTCAATAGAGCCGCTATCTTACTACGGGGGAGCCGATCCTTTTTCAACGCACCAACGTCACCGTAAATAGTCCGAATCTAATGCGATTTTCTAAGTTTTTTTAGCACCGAAAAATGTTTAACCGGCATGTATGAGTTAACAGACAAGGAATGTACATAGGCAGGAAGGTCCGGAGCTAAGACAAGGGCTTCGGTGCGGCGCGGTGTCTCCCCCGAATAAAGTGACCCGCCAACCTTGGAATTCATTCCTTTCATTGGAAGACCCAAAGGCAGCTCAAAGGTCTGGCATAGTCCATTGACACTGCATGAAAAGTGGGATTTCCGTCCCCGTAAACGCCCGAAAATCTGCCTAATTTCCGACAATTTCTGACACTTTACAGGTCGCGCACGCCGCGTTCGCCTGTCCCGGAAATTGTCGGAAACTGACTCTGACGTAGGTGGCGATCAGCTGGCGGAGGTGCGAATGGCCCTAATTAGCATATGAATTCAGCGAAACCGCAGGTGGCCGAGCGGGCTGAATATCCTTACTCCTTATTGGATGAAACCACAACTTTCAAACAAGTGAAATCACTCGTGATTGGCAGCAAAACCACACCTGGGCAGGCCTGGCTTGAGTTTCCTTACTCCTCATTAGATGAAATCACAACTTTCAAACAAGAAAAATCACTCGTGATTGGTTGGCAGATCTGTCGGTATTGGTCACCCAGCCTCATAAATAATTTATATATACAGTATATATTATTTATTCACTCATATTGTACTGTATATTCATGTCATTGTTATCCTATCTAGGCTACTAAACAATTATTAGACTACCACTAAGGACATTAATGAATTTATAGAGGAAATGAACATTTGCCAGGAACATGTTTATGCAAAAAGAGCTTTATTAAAACAAACAATTATATACAAAGCGAGGATCTGCGCACACATGGGTAGATGATGATCCAAAAACTACAACTGTCTGTTTGCCACCTCATGGTTGTAGGTAACTTGCGGCGTTCTTTCCGAGGCAGGTCCGTTGCGCAGACGCATATTGTGTGTGGCTCTGTACTGAGAGTCGCCTCTCACCGGGACTGCAGCTTCGCACAGAGTTCAGAGAGCTCCGTCCTACGAAATGACGCCGACCGTACAATCCACCCAGAGACCCCGCCAACAGCGCCCTCTTCATCGGCAGACATGAGGTCCCCGGTGGCGGACTTCCAGAGTTCCACCCTGTCATCTGCGAGCACACACTGTCTCCATTCCAGCAGCTGTAAAAAACAAAACAATGAATCAATACTTTGCGATGCGTATAGACACAACACATCTATCAATGCTCGTGAAAAATAGTCACCAATTAAACCCTTACCCGCTTTCTTCTCGGGCGGAACTCTTCGCTCTTCCGCACGCAGCGAGTTTTCTGGCGGGGTAAACCTAAACCTCCTGCGTGCCGTCTCGTAATATATGGAGGACTAAAAGTGCCACAATTAAATAAATAAATACACCATTAAATAATTACTTAAATGTGTCATTAAATAATTAAAATTAGAATTAAATACATAAATGTGTCATTAAATATGTCCTTAATTCATTCAAATTAGAATTAAATACATAAATGTGTCATTAAATATATAATTAAATATGTAATTAAATATATCATTAAATATGTCATTAAATATGTCATTAAATATGTCATTAATTAATTCAAATACTGATTCATTTGATGTGAAATACATATATAATTATTTCACTATTTACATTTACATTTCATGATCCTGCGTTGCAGTGCTTCATGAAATACTTAAACTGTCAAACTGACCCATCAAAAGTTGGTAGGTGGAACCTAACGCCCGATTGGTTACCCTGTGCATCAAGCCAAGACACATCAATTCCAGATAATGGATTGATGCAGAGCTACTGAAGACATTCCAATCCACTGGGTGGCGCTATTCACCTCAACGTTGGTTTGGATACACAGAACTTTCACTGCAACGGCTAAAAATCAACTAGATGACTCGGTCCTGCTAGCCCTCACGTTCAGACACAAAATGTCTAAAAGTTGCTCGGAGCTGCTGAGAGAAGCAGCGAATTTGATCGAGGAAGCTCTGAGCAGAAGTCCGGCGGCTCCAGCGGCTCCAGCGGCTCCGTCACAGCAGATACCGGCCGGCACTCAATCACGTACACCTGTCCAAGGTAAGCAAGTAATTTCATGTCAGCCAGGTCTGCTACTAATTAATGATTCGGGACACACGTGTGGGGTAAATTAGACCGACTCGAAAATGTATTTGTATGCGGTATCATGATGCTTCGTACGTGACACGTTCATTTTTAATGGCGGGAAGCATACAACTAGCTAGTTTGCTAATCGGCTAAATGGTGTTGCTGGCTTGAGCATCTAGCGTCCGGACTGGGCACGCGTGAACTTATGCGGAGGTCCACGCTATCAGCCGGCCCGCTGACCGCTACCCCCCCCCCCGTCAGCCGGCCCGCCGAAAGTGTCTCTGAATTGGGGTTGGGAGAGTTGGCAACCCTATGAGCATCCCAACATAGAAGTAGAGGCTGTTTTAGCTGGTCACCATTAAGCTGTGACGTTTTTCTGTGTTGCAGCGGAGGTAGCAAGGCTCTTTGCGCCATATAACATTCAAGCCAGAAGGAGTATGACGAGACGACCAGCACAGGCCCAAGTTAGGCAAAGAAGTTACACGCACACTGTGTGTTGTTTGGCTGACCACAGTGCAGATAAAATTCCGAGTGTACTGTTTAAAGCTGAACTTCTTACTTCAGGACAAAAAATATGCAAAAAATAACATTTTCAGGTCAGTGCAAAACTGAAAGTTACCAAAACTAAAAAATAGTGTGTACCGTCTGTGGTTTGTTAATTATTTGCATTTTCTTTTATAGTGACTCGCTTAATTGATTTCCATAGTGTGAATAATAGTTATCACAGGCTTATTTGCTTAATTTAAGGTGAAGTGAGTTATGTTTTTTTTTTTTCTCCAGGGAATGACCACGATCCCATGGTCATTACAAATAAACTCATGGAAGTGTTTCCGAAGCTCCAACAAGGGGGAGGCTTTGAATTTTTAAAACCTGTAGGATCCACTCGAAGCCGCAATCTTGAACTGCTTCAGTGTCCTCGCACTGGATACACCCTGGCCTATCTAAAGGATCCATCTACGATGATTGGACAGTCTACTATTTACATCCGTCCACTTCAGCAGGATCTACCCTTAGATTGTGTAAATAAATTTACAGAGACTTGGTTCAATACATAATCAAAACAAAGATTACTGGTGACTTTTAATCATTAATTAAAAGCCATTTGTTGTTAGGAGAGCTCACGTCCTGCCTCTGGTCCAGTCATCCCCTGCATCACTTGCCAAAAGGAATTTCCCTTTTCAGAGATGAAGCTGCACAGATTGAGCTGCAATGGGTATGTACTTCCTAAAGCAATGCAAGGGTACCATATTAATTTTCTTTGGGGTAAGCGAGTATGACCATTTCAATTGTGTTTACTTTAAGGACACCCATGCAGGAATCGGAAAGCGAACAAGAGGGAGGCCAAAGTGAAGAGAATGCCAGCGAGACAGTCCTAATCAGTGGTAGTGTTCCAATGAGGGCTGAAACATCAGCTGGGAGTGCAGGGATTGTCAACGAGGAGTTTGATCACACAGACAGTGGTTTGTGTCATCACAATAGTGTTTCGATAATATTGTGTCTAACTGAAAAGTCAATAGGAACATAACACTTGTAAGATATAATTAGATAAGATTATAGTTAGACAATTCATAACATACACCTGGGTTTTTCTATTTTTCAAATATTTAGTTTTTGTTGAGAATGCTGTTTTTATGTCAACTAAGTGTTGTGACAGATTTTGAAGAAGTTGGGTCACGTTTTGTCAGTGAATTGAACAGAATTTTTCTGTAGAGTGAGAGGATATCTGTATATGCAGGTAACATGCCAACTCACAATTTGTCTCTATGGAATAGATAACTTTGTTGTTGTTTGTTTTTAGAATGGAAGCTTATTAAAGAACCCACTCAAGCTGCCAAAGTTTTCAAAGAGAATCTGCTAAGGGAACATGCAACTGGGAAACCACTGAGAATGAAGATGGATGTAAGGGACTCTGAAGAGGACAGGGAACGGGAGCTTCTCTTATTCTATAAACGGCAGCAAGAATGGGCATGTCCACTTCATTGTACTCTGGTTGGTAAGTAATTACCAACCAATTACCAACTTTAATTATTATTAAAGTTTATAATATAAATACATCAGTACAGTTTATACCACTCAAGTATCTTATTTGGAATTGTTAAATGGGAGAATGGAATGTACAAAATTATATAATTGATAAAAATGTTATATGTATGTGAATATTGTGCACATTATACTGTTATCTGGTATAATCAATATTAAGGATGCTATTCTAGAATTACAGCCAATATAATTTTGACTATTTTTCTCCCTTGCTTGTTAAATGTTACCTAATCCAGTTAACTGTATTGGTCCGCCACTTTTTCACTATGTTATTATCAGTATTTTATTTCAGGTGATGTTGCTATCGGAGAGGGAGTGATGCGGTATTTTATGACAACAATCATATCCAAACTCCAGTTTGGATTCAGTCTAGATCTTGGTAAGTATCTTACCAATTTTTGAAGGTCAATCCATCTATAAATTCTGTTTGCAGCGTATGTGTCTCTAACAGTTTGATTGATTTCAAACTTGACAGGTGTCTTGCTATGTGCACGAGTAAGTGCAGTGCCAAGTTTGACATTTAGATAAATACAAAAGGTGTGTGTGTGTGTGTGTGTGTGTGTGTGTGTGTAAAAGAAGCACACATTGGCTCTTTCCGCTTGCCACTCTCACACTGCATGCACCGCTGACTGAGCACCTGTTTGTGTCGTGATTCAGTCTACACGGCCTCTCTACACACACGTTCTGGTGGTTGATGAACGCAGATATGTGCTCTTTAGCGGAGGGCCGGTGGGCAATGTTTTGTGTCAGGTAAATCAGTAAGTCAGTAGTAGGGTATACAGAAGGGTTGCATTTGAAGTGGTTCGGGGTCCTTCGGTAAGGCATTTTTAAGTAGGCTACATTTTGGTTTAAGTGAATTCTACAAGCAGCAATACTACAGGCCAAGTTATCGCCCGTTCCAAACAGGAAAATATTCAACAGGCACTGCACTAGTATGATGTAAGATTATGTATTTAAGAGGTTAATTGTTGTGACTTTATTCCCTGCTCTCTTGGTACTTTACAGGAGGAATGGGCCGAACACTGCTATTTGAGGGTGAACCTGACCATCTTGTTCCGGCAGCATCAGAGCCACTTATTGAAAGCAACCTCTTCCAGGTTGCAGGAAGGATGTTGGCCCACACCTTTCTGCATGACGGTCCCCATGTCACAGGATTAAGTCCTGCTATAATTTATGCACTGTTCAATGGGGACCCTGAAATGGCTACTGTTGTTACAGAGGACTGTCCTGATCTGCACATCAGGAGCATCATACAACTTGTATGTAACCTAAAAAAAAACGTTGCCATGTAAAAAATATTTCTTGGGCAGATATAATAACTTGTATGGTCTTAATTCTAGCTTGAACATGAAGAACTTACACAAGAACAGAAAGACACAGTTTCAGATCTTTCCATGTCTTGGGATCTTCCGGCAGTCACCAAAACAAATCGGAGATGGCTGCATAACAAACTTCTACTCCATGCAGTGAGTTCCTGCTGGTTAAGTGACCAGAATGCATTGCTGTACTTGCTGAAATTATAGAATGTTATTAACTTTTGTTAAATTTGAGCTGTAATATGGGTCTGTCTTTTAGGTTGTTGGGAGGACCATGCGCCAAATTAAACAGTTGAGAAAGGGACTGAAAGATGTGATGGTATGGCCCCTGCTGACATCTAGGCCAGACGTTGTCCCACTTCTTTTCCCCAAAATGGCTGAAATGCAGTTCACACCCCAGGTAAGTCAGTACTTTAGTTATATTTGTGACTTGATTCATTTTACGTGTATTTTCTATGACTGAGCTGGCATTTTTTCCCATTTTCCAAGAATGTGATCTGCATAGTCTTTCACTAAAATAAGTTCTCTCTATTAAAGATTACAATTTGTTTTCTTTAAGATGCTCCTAGAAAAAATCACATGGCCAGTTGAGGACAGTGATGATGAAGACTTTGACTTAGACACCACCTGCCGCATCACTGGCTTTCTAAGGATGTTCATTGAAACTGGTATAAACCTTGTTTTCTCTTTACAAATGCGTCTATGTCTCATGGATAGATATGATCAATTAAAGTTGAACTAAATGTCTTTAATCCATTTTATGACTTTTAGCTTCATCAGGTACCCTGGCCCAGCTGCTGACATTCTGGGTTGGCTGGGAGATGCTTCCTCCTGAACTGAGAGTGGAGATTTCTGGGGGAACCCTTCGTACGTCCTCCACGTGCTTTGAAACACTAAAGCTGCCAGCTCATTTCAAAATCTACGTGGACTTTGAGAAAGCACTTCTCGCTGCCATAAAAAGTACTGGATTTGGGCTTGTTTAAGTTTTTCAGACAGATGTCAATTATGGCTGGTCAATATTATATCCATCGAGACTGAAATCCAGACTAGATATCGTCTTGGATTTCAGTGAAAGTGTCAGTGTAACATCGTTACATGGTAAGTTTAGTCTTTTACTGGTTCAAAGGCTACATTACAGTAAAGTGTCATTTTCTGAATTTACCTGACTGTTCTACCTGTTCTATTAGAACTTTGATTAACACACTGTACAGTAGTTGACCTTTTTTTATTCTACATATTTTTTCCATTTACGGAAATCGAACTGTTGCTCATGTTGGTCATTCTGTGGACCATAATAAGACGGGAAGCTTCAAAGAAACTGAAAGTTTGCTTTCCTTTTAAAAAAAAGTTTTTCCTTGCTTGTTCAAACACAACAAATAAAAACATGGGTTGGACATCAGTCTAAGATTCTTAATAAAACTTCCACAGTTTCTACATATAGTGTAAGTGCATCAGTAACAGAAACTCCTGGGGCTGGCAAAATTGCAACCTCTTCATCGGAGAGCTCACGGGCCAGCTGAACCTCAGGGACTGACACAGTGCCTCCACGAAGGCTGTGAGGTCCGTTCCAGTCGATCCCATACTCTTCAGGAATCTGAATAGATGACAAGCATAATCAATATTGTACTTAAAACTAGTTTGACATGTCCTTACACTAGATTATTTTTTTGCTCCACTCGGTGAGAAATTAAATGTTAGTTATTTAAAATACAGCTGTGCATATTATGCACTGTAGAAACTACAGCTCACAGGTTGATCTTTAAAAGCTTGGGAGATTTTAAAGAGACTAATCTATAGTGAATGTTTCATTTAAAGTACCACATTTAGCACCATTTTTTTTCTCCCATAATTCCTTTGGGGAAACAATTTAAAAACGTGTTTGAAGTTGATTGTTAACCTCAGTAGGACACTCCTCAGGGCCTTGCTCTCTGCAACTTCTCCATAGTTGCTGAGGTGACTGATTCCTTTCAGTTCTCAGACCGTGAAAGTTCCAAGCATCTCGAAAAGAGTCGAGGCTTTGCTGAACCAGTGGAAGGAAAATCCGGTGCAGCGCGAAAAGATGTACTTCATTGTCTGGATTCAGTATTCCCTGATCTTCCAATGAAGTGAAGATCAGATGGAAGAGGTCCAGTGCATGTTCATAAACATCCCTCCACATCCTCTCTATTCTGTGTTTAGGGTATAATTGACAAATTGTTAATTTATGTGACGCAAAAGTACATTCAACTGGTATGTTAGTTGTGTGAGCCTAGTTGCCAAACGTATTTCTCTACCGTTGATTATGGACACTTCTGCCTGTGATGTGTGAATTCCTGTCGGTGCCTCTGCTTTACTGATCAATAAATTCCTGCCTACTCTATCTGCTTCTCCACTCCTCTCCTCGCTTCTCCTCTCCCCTCTTCTCCCCCCCGCCTCCTCTCACTCCCCTCTCCCCTCCCTCCCTCCTTTTCTCCTCCCTCCCCTCCCCTGCATTCTCCCCTCCCTCCCTTCTTCCTTCTCCGCCCCTCCTTCACTCCCCCTCCTTCTACCCCTCCTTCTCCCTCCCCTTCTTCGCCCCCCCACTCGCCCTCCCTCCTCCCTCACCTCCTTCTCTCCCTCTCCTCTCTCCTTCCCTCCTCCCTCCCCCTCCTCCCCCCTCTCCTTTCTCCGCCTCTCTCTCGCTCCCTCTCCCCTCCCTCCCGATTCTCCCCCCCCCTCCTCCTCCTTCTCCCTCCCTCTCCCCTCCTCCCTCCTCCTCTTCTCCCTCCTCCCTCCATCCTCCTCTCCCTCCTCACTTCTCCCCTCCGCTCCTCTTCCTCCCCCCCTCTCCTCCCCCCTCGCCCGTTCTCCCTCCCTCACCTCCCTCCGTCTCCCAATTCTCCCTCGACTCTCCTTCTCCCCTCTCTCCTCACCCTCTCATCCCTCTTCCTCCCCCTCCCTCCCGCCATTCTCCTGCCCTCTCCCTCCTTCTCCCTTCCCCTCCTTCCTTCTCCTTCTCCCACTCCCCTCCTCCCCTCCACATCCTCAACCTTCTCCCCTCCTTCTCCTCTCCTCCCTCCCCTCTCATCTCCTCCCCTCTCTCCTTCTCCCCGCCTCTCCCTCCCCCCTCGTCCTCCCCCTCTCCCCCTCCGCTCCCTCCTCTCCCTCCCCCCACTCCCCACCCCTTCCTTCTCCCCTCCCCTCCTCTCCCCCCCTCCTCCTCCCTCTCTCTCCTCCTCTCCTCTCATCTCCCCCCCTTAAATATCAACCGTCCCTTGAATGGGCAGCCCATACTGCTCAACAGCGGCGATAAAGCTCTGCAAGACCGTCTGAGCTCTGTTATTGCCAGCCACAGTCAGGTAGACCACTAAACGACTGAATCCATCCACCCCACCGTGGACAACAAATCACCTATTGCATGAAAAAATACAACTTTATTATAAAACAATTGTAATGAAACATCTAGAAAGATGCATTGTTTACCTGCTAATATCACTGACCTGATGAGCTTATGGTGGCCATCTATATGCCACAAAGAGTTTGGGCCAGGAACAAAATACTGCCGTCGCCTTAATACACGGAGCCTCAGGCGTCTCATGTAGACTCCCTCTGCATCTACTCTGCGTAAAGACTCTTGCAGTCTTGAGACTGAGGGGAGGAAATTAAAATGAATAACCACACACTCACTGGCTAATTATTTTGAACAGACATGACCTGAGATTTTTCGCCTACTATGATTATATCCTTTTCTATGATTATATTATACCCTTTACAGCAGTGGCGGGGGCCCATCCGGACAGCAGAGATATTACTGTGAGATATGTTCCACCTCTATTAAACAGGAGGCTAAATCACAGTACATGTCCTGATGATACAAGTCAGCTGTCCTGAAATGTCTCTTCTATTATACCATTCTACAATCTCAGAGGCGATGGTCTTTCCATAAACCAGCTTCCTTCACCTTTCAAAGGGGCAGAGCTACAAATTAAAAATACATTTAAATAATGCCCATATTATTATACTCACTTGGAACACGCACACCACTTGCATTCAGGTGACCACGCCATTAGCTGTAGCCGGTGTTTGGGATTGACTTCTGTGAATTTCACTTACAATATGGTCTAACTCCTCATCATTCACAGCTGAATATAGATCGGTCTTTCTGTAGAAACAAGAAAAACATCAAGTAATGTTACCTTAACGTCATATTCTTTCCGAGTGTATGAGAGCAGCAATTCATAAATAGAAACCTCGTGAATGTGTGTATAATTACCGTAACTGTATTGTTGCATGCGCCTCCTGATGGTCCTCTTTGACACTCCGAACATCGCTGCAATTTGAACTACGGGAACTCCACAAAGAACTTGATGCTCCAAAACTGCACTCGGTATGTCAAACGGCAAACAACCCGGGCCCTGTGTGTGTTGGGCCTGATGCGCCCTGGTACCAGAGAAGCAGTGGACAACTTCTTCTAGATTTGCAATCACTCTGTGGTCGATATCTTCGTCGGAAGTGCAGAAAGGACTCCAACAACTTCAATAAGTTCATCTGCTTTACTAGCTACATGTTCTGGTTCAGCAGGTCCTGCATCTACCTCCTCTGCTAAGTTTAAAAGGTCTCTCACCAACTCCCCGGAAAGTTCACGGAGATCCTCCATGTTCTATCCATTCCTACTTCAGACCAAAGCAAAGGATCAGACTAGATTCGCGTTAGCCCCGCCCACTGACTTTGATGGGTCTGTTTGACAGTTTAAGTATTTCATGAAGCACTGCAACGCAGGATCATGAAATGTAAATGTAAATAGTGAAATAATTATATATGTATTTCACATCAAATTAATCGGTATTTGAATTAATTAATGACATATTTAATGATATATTTAATTACATATTTAATGATATATTTAATGACATATTTAATGACACATTTAATGATATATTTAATTACATATTTAATGATATATTTAATGATATATTTAATGATATATTAATGACACATTTATGTATTTAATTCTAATTTTAATTATTTAATGACACATTTAAGTAATTATTTAATGG